>JASANR010001577.1:0-247606 GCA_030849635.1 Wallacemonas sp. MBr04
ACGCTGACGCAGCCCGCCTGGGGAAGCTGAAGGACCAGATGGACGAGCGTGCGACGGAGATTGCACACGCTCTTAATGTGGCTGATCGTCCACAATACCTAGGCACCGCACGCCGTGGTGTCCCCATCACGTCTCTCCCACTTGACGCCGACCCCAAGTTTGCCAAGCTGGAGCGCGACCGTGCTCGAGCCGTTTTGAGCGCCGCGCCACAGCAGTCCGTTACGGCACTCGAGGACGCGTTGCGTCAGCGCGCCGATGAGATCGCCGGTGAGCAACTCTCCAATGACCGTGGCTACCTCGATCAAAACCCCGAGGGCATCCCTCTAAGCTGCTTGGATGTCGGCGCTGATCCACTCTTCAGAGACAGAGAAGAGCAACGTGCCACACTGGTGGCGGAGAACAACCCCACCAAGAACCGCAACGCTATCGAGGCATTGCAAGACAGCATGAATGGTCAGGCTCACGACCTCGCCAAGGCGGTGAAGAGCGACCACATCAAAGCGTGCGTGGACCCGGTCATCCGTGGTGTACCCCGTGAGCTTCTCGCCATCGTAGACGATGACGAGGCGACGAAGATTATCGCTGCGCGCGCCAAGGCCCTTAAGGCTGGCGATGCGGACAAGGCCAAATCGCTTGCCACGCAGTTGAATGACCGCGCCCACGCGCTGGCCGACGCCGCCGTTGCCCAAGTCCGCGCGAACCTCGATCAAGAGCCGCTTCAAGTCGGCCTCGACGAGCTGAACCTCGACGCTGACCCCGCCTTCAAACAACTGGAGGTCGATGCCGTCAAGCTGCAGGCCAATCCGCAGAAAAACAAGGCGGCTCTGGACGCTCTCTACGATGACATGGACAAACGAGCCCGCGAGCTGGCCGAGGCGAAGCTCTGGAAGGAACGTGAGGCCATCCTTGACGCCACGCCAGAAGGTCGTCGTCTCCGTGACTTGCCCCTTAATGACGACGACAAGTTCATGGCCTTGGAAAAGGAGCGCCGTGACTTGCTCAAAGCGGGCAACGCCGATCCAGCAGCCGTGGCGAAACTCAGTGCAGCGATGAATGAGCGTGCTCATCAGATCGCGCACAAGCTGAACGCCGACGAGCGTGGCAACTACATTGATCGCAACATGCGCGGCGTGCCACTCGAGGCCCTCGCCCTCAGCGACGATGATGAGTTCACCGCCCTGGAGCAGCAGCGTGCGACGGCCAAGGCTGACGACCCCAACAGTGCAGCAACGCGGGGGCTCGAAGGACAGCTTCGCGACCGTGCGGCGAACTTGGCCGAGCAGATGGTGACTGGCGATCGTGGGTATTTAGACCAGCGCCCGGAGGGCGTGCCGCTTCGCCAGGTTCCCATCAGTACGGACCCGACGTTCAAGCAGCTGGAAGAGCGACGCGCACAGGCCAAGGTCTCGCAGGATGCGGCCAAGGTCAAGGAGGCCGAGGCCGCGCTCAATGAACGCGCGCACGAGCTCGCTGCCGAGCTCAAAGAGGCGCTCCGGTCGAAGCTCAATCAGGATCACCTCGGCGTGCCACTGTCCGACTTGCCACTGGATGAGGACAAGGCGTTCAACCAGCTCGAGGAGCAGTGCCGCGACGCGATGGCGGCCGGTGACGCCGCGCAGACGCAGGCGCTCCTGGACAAGTTGAACGCACGTGCTACGGAACTCGCGGCACAGATGCACGAGCAAGAGCGCGCGGGGTTGAACCAGACCCCCGGGGGCATCCCGTTGGCGTCGTTGCCGCTCAACAAGGACCCTGCCTTCAGCGCACTGGAGAAGGAGGCGCGTGGTCTCCGGCGTGCACCAGGTGGTGCGCAAAAGAACGAGGCCCGTCTCGCGCAGATCGCGGATGCCTTGAACGACCGCGCCGACGAGATGGCCAACGAGGAGCGTGCCAAGTACCTGGACGCTGATCCGGAGGGCATCCCCCTGGCCGCGCTGCATCTTGCGCAGCAGCCCGCGTTTCTGGCCAAGGAGGCGGAGCGTCGGCGTCTGCTGGCCGATGCAAAGGCCGACCCGTCTAAGGTGAAGGACGTGGAGAAGGCACTGAACGCCATGGCGCACGCCCTCGCACGCGACCTCGTGCAGGGCGACCGTGCCTACCTCGACCAGAACCCGGAGGGTGTCCCACTGGATGTGCTTCCACTCGACACCGACGCGAAGTTCCACGAAATGGAGGTGGACCGTGCCCGCCTCCGGGCTGAGGATCCACGCGCCAACGCCGCCAAAATCAAGGTGTACGAGGAAAAACTCAACGAACGTGCCCACGAGCTGGCAGTGGCCCAGAAGAAGGCAGACATCGAGGGCCTCGATCCGGCCCCTGAGGGTGTCCCGCTGGAGCTGCTCAAACCCCACGACGACAGCATTTTCGCAAGTCTGGTCGACGAGGTGCGCGCGCTCAAGAAGGACCCCAAAGCGAACGCGGCCGCGATCGCTGACAAGCAGCGCCAGATGAACGACCGCGCGCATGCCCTTGCGGCGGCGCTTGTGTCGAATGACCGTGGCTACCTGGACCCGACACCCGAAGGCGTCCCACTGGCTCTCCTCGACCTCAACCACGACGGCCCTTTCAAGGAGCTGGAGACGCGGCGTGCGAACCTCAAGGCGGTCGATCCCGCACGCAACGCGGTGGCGATCAAGGAGCTGGAGAAGCAGCTGAACGACCGCGCGCACGAGATGGCGAAGAACCGCAAGGCGGCTGAGCTGGATGGCCTCGACAAGGCCCCCCGCGACATTCCGCTTGAGGTGTTGGACCCGTACGGCGATGAAGCCTTCATGAACCAAGTCAATCAGCTGCGCAAACTCGACACGACGGACCGCAAGGATCCGCGTGTGGCACCGCTAAAGGCTGCGATGAATGAGCGCTGCCACGCCAAGGCCCGCGCCTTGCTCAACGGCGATCGCGACTACCTCAAGCCCGACCCCCTTGGCGTGCCGCTGTCGATTCTCCCTCTCGACACGGACCCCGAGTTCCACAAGGCCGAGGTGCGACGCGCTGTCCTCAAGGCCGAGAACCCCCAGCGCAACGCGGACAAGATCAAGGAGCTCGAGGATCAACTCAACGTCCGCGCGACCGAGCTCGCCGAGGCACGCCGTCGCCAAGACCTCGCCGGTCTCGACGAGGAACCGGAAGGCGTGCCGCTGGCCGCACTGGACCCGCACACGGACGGCGCCTTTGCCGAGATGGTCGACCAGCGTCGTGCGATGGAGAAGAACCCCGCGGAGAACGCTGATGCCCTCGCACAGCTGGTGAGCCAGATGAACGGTCGCGCACATCAACTCGCGCGTGAGCGTCTCGAGGGCGACCGCGGCTACCTCGACAAGAATCCCGAAGGTGTTCCCTTGGCGATTCTTCCTCTTGACACGGACAGCCAGTTCAAGCAGCTCGAGGGGCAGCGCGCGGCGCTGAAGGCGCAGGACCCGCGCCGCAATGCCGCACGCATCCAGGAACTCGAGGCGCAGCTGAACGAGCGTGCCCACGAGCTGGCCAAGGCGCAGAAGGCTGAGGACCTGCGTGGACTCAACGCCAACCCGCGCGGCATCCCCATTGAACTGCTGAATCCCCACGACGACGCCAAGTTCGCCGAGCTGGTGGATGGCGCCCGCACCCTCAAGTCGACTGCGTCGCGTGACCCAGAGCGGACCGCGCGTCACGTGGCAACCATGGACGACCGCGTCGACGCGCTCGCCAAGGCCGTGATGGACCGCGACTATCTGGACCCTGCGCCGGAGGCCGTGCCGCTGAGCGTGCTCGACCTCGACGGGGACGCGCCGTTCACGCAGATGGAAGCGGAGCGGGCGACGCTGAAGCTGAAGGATGCCCGCCGAAATGCCGCCAAGATCCAGGATCTGGAGGAACGGCTGAACACCCGCGCGCACGAGCTCGCCAAGGCGCAGCGTGTGGAGGACCTACGCAGCGTCGATGCCGCACCGGAGGGCATCCCCAAGGAGCTGCTCAAGCTGCACGACGACGCGGATGGGGCGGCACTCATCGCCAGCCTGCGAACGCACCGCCGCAAGGATGGCGCGGGGGCGGATCCAGCAGAACTGCGCAAACTTGAGGAGGCGCTCAACGCAAGAGCACACGAGATCGCGAAGCAGCTGCGCTCTGGTGACCGGGACCGCTACCTCGATCCGAACCCACTCGGAATCCCTCTCGAGGACCTTCCCTTGGACACGGACGAGACGTTCACCAACCTCGAAGTGGAGACGGCAACGCTCAAGGCGGCTGACCCGCGTGCCAACGCGTCCAAGATCAAGTCGAACGAGAACCTGCTCAACGATCGCGCTTTCGAGCTTGCACGGATGGTGATGGATGAGGACCTGGCTCCGTTTGCCAAGCAATACGAGGGCATCCCCACCCGTGACTTGGAGCCGCACAAGGACAACACCTTCGCCGTGGCCGCTGCGAAGCGCCGCAGGCAGAAACGTCAGCCACAGGTCACGTGGAAGGATGATTTGGAGCAAATCATGGGCGACCGCCTCGTCGAGCTCGCGAAGGAGAAGAGCAAGGGCGACCTCTACTTCCTTGATCCGGAACCCGAAGGAGTGCCACTGGAGGAGGTGCCCATCCTGACCGATGGCGACTTTGATGCGATGCGGCAGAAGCGCGAGAAGCTCAAGTCAGCTGACGCCCTCGGCAACCGCGATGACATTCTCGCGCTGGAGGCGCAGATGAACGACCGTGCCCACGCACTCGCCCGCGGGATTCTCGACAAGGATCTCGCCGCGATGGATCAGAAGCCACTGGACATCCCGCTCGACCTGCTCAAGCCGCGCGACGATGAGGTGATTGCCCAGCTCATTCCCGAGCTCCGGCGCTCGCGTCGTCTGCCGGCTCTGCGTGGCAAGGCGGGCGACCTGGAGAGGCAAATGAACGATCGCGGCCACGAGCTGGCGCAGGCAGCGCTGGAGGAGGGGCGCGCGCGCTACCTGGACCCCGAGCCCGAGGGTGTGCCACTGACGCTGCTGCCACTCGGGACTGATCCGGCGTTTCACAAGATGGAGGCCGAGCGCGCGGTGCTGCGCCTCACTGACCCGGACGGCAACCGTGACGCCATCAAGAAACTCGAGGGCAAGCTCAACGCCCGCGCGCACGAGCTCGCCAAACAGCAGCTTACGGACGACCTCAGCGGGATTGACCAGACCCCTGAAGGCGTGCCGCTCTCCGTGCTGAACCCGCACCACGACTCGAAGATGGCGCCAATGATCCAGCAGCTGCGTCTCCTCAAGAAGGACCCTCTCCGAAACGCGGACAAGATCAAGCTCCTGGAGGCGGAGATGAACGACCGCGCGCACGAGATGGCACGCGACTTGCTCAAGAACGACCGCAGCTACCTCAAGCCGAACCCACTCGGGGTGCCCCTGTCGGAGCTCCCGCTGGACACGGACGCCAAATTCCACGACCTCGAGGTGCGCCGCGCGGTGGAGAAGGCACGCAACCCTGGCAGCGACGCCGTAAAGGACCTCGAACAGCAACTGAACGCGCGCGCGCTGGAGCTGGCCGCTGCGCAGCTGGAGGAGGATCTTCGTGGACTCAACCCCACCCCACTCGGCGTCCCGCTGGCGCTCCTCAAGCCCCACCAGGACGAGCGCTTCGCTGCGCAGATTCCCGAGCTGCGCCGGCTCAACCACAACCCCGCCCGTAACGCGGCGGGGATTCGCGCTGTGCAGGACAAGCTGAACGCGCGCGACATGGAGCTCGCGGAGGCGTACCTGGCCAAGGACCGCGACCGCTACCTCGACGCGTATGTTGAGGGGCTGCCGTGGAGTCTGCTGCCGCTCAACGACAACGTCGACTTCAAGACGCTGGAGAATGAGAAGCTCGCGCTCCAGGCGGCCGACCCTGTGGCCAACGCGGACAAGGTCAAGGCCATGGAGGCGAAGCTGAACGCGCAGGCGCACGAAATGGCCCAGCAACAGCTCCGCAAGGATCGTGGGTACCTTGATCAGAATCCCGAAGGCGTGCCTTTGGCCGTGCTGCCGCTTGACTCCGACCCGACCTTCCGTTCTATGGAGGCGGCGCGCGCCGCGGCCAAGGCCAATCGCTCCACCGCCGAGGTCCGCGATCTCGAGGAGAAGCTCAACAACCGTGCGCACGAACTCGCCAAGGCACAGAAAGAGGAGGACCTGCGCGGCGTCGATGCGGCCCCGCGCGGGATCCCGATTGCGGCACTGAAACCGCACGACGACCCGCTCTTCGCACAGATGGTCGACGAAATCCGTGAACTCAAGAAGGACCCGAGCAAGAATGCCGCGCAGATCGCGGACTTGCAGGCGCGGATGAGTGAGCGTGCCGGCGTTTTGGCCGACAATGCGCTCTCCAACGACCGCGGGTACTTGCACAGCAACCCTGAGGGCATCCCACTGCGTCGCCTCCCTCTCGACACAGATCCTGAATTCCACGAGATGGAGGTGCAGCGCGCGATGCTGAAGCTCGACGACCCAAAGAAGAACCAGTCCAAGATTCACGACCTCGAGGACGAGCTGAATCGGCGTGCGCGTGAGCTCGCGAAGCAGGTCAAGGAGGACGACCTGCGCGGACTCGACCAGGCCCCGCGTGGCATTCCGCTGGAGCTGTTGGAGCCCCACAAGAGCGCGCCGTTCGCTGCGATGCTCGAAGAGAAGGGTCGTCTCGTGAAGTCTCGCAGCGCCCCCGGGTCGACGGAGCCGGTTGTGCAGACTCTCAACGACCAGGCCGCTGAATTGGCTGACAAGCTTCTCAAGGGTGACCGCGACTACCTTGACCGCGACCCGGATGGCGTCCCGCTGAGCGAATTGCCGCTCGACACCGACGAGGCCTTCCACGGTATGGAGGTGCAGCGTGCGATCCTCAAGCTGAAGGACCCCGTGAAGAACGCCGCCATGATTGAAGACTTGGAGGACCAGCTCAACAACCGCGCGCACGAGCTCGCCCGCGACATGCTTGCGAAGGACCGCGACTACTTGGACCCCGAGCCACTCGGCGTGGCGCTCAAATACCTGCCACTCAACACGGATTCCAAGTTCCACCAGCTGGAGATGGAGCGCCGCCGGCTCAAGTCGAAGGACCCCAAGGCCAACGCATCGCGCATCGCCGAGCTGGAGGAGAAGCTCAACGAGCGCGCTCACGAGCTTGCCAAGAAGCAGCTGGACGACGATCTGGTTGGACTCGACCGCGAGCCGGAGGGCTACCCGCTGGAGTTCCTTCATCCCCACAAGGATGCCGAGTTCGCCGCCCTGCTGCCCGCCCTGCGTGAGAGCAAGGCCAACGACGATGTCGCCGCCGTGCGCAAGCTGCAGGAACAGCTCAACGAGCGTACCCACCAGCTCGCCAAGGCCCAGATCGCAGCGGATCGCGCTTTTTTGGACCAGACGCCGCAGGGTGTCCCGCTCGAGCTGCTGCCCATCAACTCCGATCCCGAATTCCACACCGCCGAGAAGGAGCTGCGTGCGTTCAAGGCCGCCCCAGGCAAGGCAGACACCAACAAGGCGATCGCAGATGCGCAGCGCCGCATGGCGGCCCGTGCCCAAGAGCTTGCCCGCGAGCACCTCCAAAAGAACCGCGGCTTCCTGGACCCTGAGCCCGAAGGTGTCCCCATCGAGGAGGTTCCGCTGGACGACGACGCGGCGTTCCGTGCGCTCGAGGTGGAGCGACTGCGGTTGCTGCCGACCAAGGGGGCCTCGAAACAGGTCGCTGACCTCGAGGCTCGCCTCAACGACCGTGCTCACGAGTTGGCGCAGCAGATCAAGGACAAGGATCGTGAGTTCTTGCGTGATCAGTCGCATGACCTGCCCAAACCGTTCATTGCTCTTGATGTGTCACGGGAGTTCACGAAGCCCGAGCGCGAGCTGCGCCGTCTGCGCGGCAAGTCGGACAGCGCGTCGTTGAACGCGGCCGCCGAGTTGCAGCGGGAGATGCAAAAGGTCGCTGATGACATCGCCGAGAAACAGATCAAGGGCGACCGTGAGGTGTACCTCGACCTCCAGCCAGAGGGCGTCGACATTAGCGACGTGCCCATCGACCAGGACAAGACGTTCCACGACTTGGAGGTGCAGCGTGCGATCAAGATCGCTGAGGACCCTGTGGCGAACAAGGACGACGTAAAGGAGCTCGAGAAGCGCCTGAATGACCGCGCGCACGAACTCGCCCGTGCAGTGGTCGAGGGCGACCGCGAGTACCTGCCAGCAGAGATTCGTGGCATCCCGCGCGAGGAGCTCCCGCTCGACACCGACGACACATTCCGCAAGCTGGAGCGCAAGCGCCGTGTGCACAAGCGCTCCCTCGACTGGGACGCCGTGCTCGCGGATGAGGAGCTCCTCAACCAGCGCGCCGGTGAGCTCGCCGAGGACGTCATCGCTCAGGACCTTGCCCCGCTTCGCGAGTGCTACCGCAATATCCCGAAGCAAGAGCTCAACCTCCACGAGGATGAGAAGTTCCGCGAGCTCGCCAACAAGCGTCGCCGCCAGCGTGGCAAGGGCCGCGTGAACGCGACCGACATGGCCATGATTGAAGACGAGATGGACCGCCGCGCCTGTGAGATTGCCGATGACGTCATCGACAACGAGCGTGGCTTCCTCGATCAGGAGCCGGAGGGCATGTACCTCAAGGACGTCCCGCTCGACAGCGACCCGACGTTTGCCCAGCTGGAGGCCGAGTACCGCCGCCGCTCCAAGGATCCGCGCGCTGCGAAGCAGAACAAACAGGTCCTGCGCGAACTGGCGATGGAGATGAACAACCGCTCGCACGGCCTCGCCCGCGCCGAGTTCGCCAAGACCCGCGAGTTCATGGAGCCGGAGCCCGAGGGCATCCCGCTGTACGAGCTTGGTCTCGACGAGGATCCCGAGTTCAAGGACGCCGAGATCCTGCGCTATCGCAACGCGCGTGGCGGCCACCCCGACAAGGCTATCCAGGCTGAGATGGAGGCACGCATGGAGAAGCGCGCGGCGGAGCTGGCCCGCGAGCAGCTCGCGGCTGATCGCGGCTTCCTGGACCCGGAGCCGGAAGGCGTGCCGCTCTCCGAGCTCCCGCTCGACTCTGACCAGAAGTTCGGTGATCTCGCACGCGAGCGGCGCCGACAGAAGAAGGGTCTGCAGAAGGCCATGAATGAGGACAAGGTGCGCGCGCTCGAGGACGACATGAACGCCCGTGCGCACGAGATGGCCAAGGACTTCCTGGAGACGGAGCGGGCCTTTCTGGAGCGCGAGCCGGAAGGCGTTCCGCTTGCCGACCTCCCCCTCAACAGCGACGCACCGTTCCGCGCGATGGAGCGGGAGCGCCTCAAGGTGAAGCGCGAGGCTGCTGGCAGCGCGAACAACAACAACAACAACAACGCCAAGCTGCGCGCCGTGGAGGGTGACCTCACCGACCGCGCTCGTCAGATTGCGCGCGATTTGCTCAAGAAGGAGCGTGCCTTCCTCGACCAGGAGCCACTCGGTGTGCCACTGGAGGAGCTGCCCCTGAACGTCGATGCGGTGCTCAACCCCGTTGAGCGCCGTCGCCGCGCGCTGCGCAAGGACCCGAAGCGCAACCAGGAGCCCATTCGCACCTCAGAGGACCAAATGACGGAGCGGGTGAACGACATCGCCGCTGACTTCATCGCGAAGGAGCGTGCGTTCATGGACCAGGAGCCGGAGGGCGTGCCACTGCGCTACCTCCCGCTGAGCACGGACAAGGAGTTCCACGAGATGGAGATGCAGCGCCGGAAGCTGCGCAAGCTGCCCGAGACGAACAAGCCCGCCGTCAGTGCGCTCGAGACGCGCATGAACGAGCGCGCGCACGCGCTGGCCAAGGACTTGGTCGAAAAGGGCCGCGCGTTTCTGGACAGCGAGCCGCTCGGCGTTCCTATCGCTGACGTCCCCCTCAACGGCGACGAGGAATTCCGCAAGCTGGAGGAGCAGCGTCGTGCGGCGAAGCAAGATCCTCGCGCGGCGTCCACCGCCAAGGCACTGGAGGACCGCCTCAACGAACGCGCCCGCGACCTGGCCGCTGAACTGCTCAGAAAGGAGCGCGCCTTTATGGAGCAGGCGCCTCTCGGCATCCCGCTCGAGGAACTGCCCCTCAACGACGACCGACGCATGCGTGAGATTGAGCGGACGCGGCGTCACTTGCGCAAGGAGAACGCGCAGAAGTACGCGGGCGACATTGCGGTGCTGGAGGACGGCATGCAGGGTCGCGCCTACGAGCTCGCGCAGGCGGAGCTGGCCGGTGATCGCGGCTACCTCGACCCCGAGCCATGCGGCGTGCCCCTGGCTGACCTGCCACTCGACACCGACCCTGCCTTCCACCAGCAGGAGCTTGAGCGACGTGAGATGAAAAAGCGCGGCCGCAACCTGGCCAAGCTGCCAGCTCTCGAGACCACCCTCGACGAACGCGCGCACGAGCTGGCTGCGGACTTTATCAAAAAGGAGCGCGCCTACCTCGACCAGGAGCCGGAGGGCATTCCACTGGAGCGGCTGCCGCTCGACAAGGATGGCCCCTTCCACGCGATGGAGCTGGAGCGCCGTCAGCTGCTGCGCAGCGGGCAAAACCCCGAGTGGGTCAAGGAGCTGGAGCGCCGCCTCAACGACCGCGCCCACCAGCTCGCGCTGGAGATTCGCGGATGGCAGGACAAGGAGTTCCACGACGCGAACAAGCACGTCGCGGAGCAGTGGCCGCGCATCTGCGAGCTGTACCCTGACGGCCGCGCCGTGCCGCTGAAGCCCGAGGCGCCGACCACGGCGGACGTCGTGTCCGCGCCAGAGGACATTGGCTACTTGGCGCCGTTCATCGCTGCGCTTGGCCGCCATCCAGTGCTGCTCCAGCGCCTCATGGTGACGGACGCGCACCCTGTGAACGGCCCGTACACCTTCATCTTCTTCGACCCCAACAGCAGCCCTGTGTACGTTGACATTGATGACCGTGTCCCGTGCACGTCTGAGTATGAGCCCAAGTTCACGCAGACGCCACAACGTCACTGGTACCCGCTCCTCCTCGAGAAGGCGTACGCCAAGTTCGTGGGCGGCTACGAGCAGCTCGACAACTGCACCCCGCACGAGACACTGCGTGACCTGACAGGTCGCCCCGTGACGCACACCCCGTTCGACGACAAGCTCGCGGATGCCGCCAACACCGGTGACTTTTCCTCGGTGGACTTCTGGCGTGGCGTCGCTGAGGACCTTGGTCGTGGTGACGTCATTCTGGCCATGTCGGGCGGTGACGCACGTGACATGGACGGCATCCACCCGCAGTGCAGCTACCCCATCCTCGCTGTGATCGAGACGGTCGCCGGCACGCGCAGCCCCGCAGATGTGGTAGTGAAGCTGCAGAACTCGTACCGACTGGACGCACCGTTCTACAGTGGCCCGCTGAGCACCGACGACTCGAACTGGTCTGAGGACCTCCGCCAGATCTGCCGCTACGACGCCAGCCGTGACGACATCATCTACATGCCGCTGCCGACGTTCCTGCGCAACTTCTCGAGCATGCAGAGCTGTCACATCAACTGCGGTGATCGCCTCACGGCGACCGGGGCGTGGGACCGCAACACAGCTGGCGGCAACCCCAAGTTCACCACCTTCCGCAACAACCCAATCTTCCTCGTAGAGAACAAGAGCAGCCGCGCCGCGGCGATCCTGACCGAGGTGCGCCACACCTCGCCCATGTTCGTTGACCCCGATGGCCTCAACCACTACCCACAGACCGGCATCGCGCTCCTGCAGTGTGTGCACACCTCGCTCCCCGCGACGCCGCTCATCACCAACAGCACACACCGCTTCCTGCAGAAGGGCATCATGCTCGACTCCCGCGAGGTGTGCTCGGTGATGGAGATTCCCGCGAACTCGACGTGCTACGTGGTGCCGTACACCATGAAGACGGGCCAGACCGGCAGCTTCAACCTCTCCGTCTACCCAGGAATGGCCAAGGTGAGTCTGACCCCCCTGCACTTCGCTGGGCTCGCGAGAGAGCCTGCGACGACGCGCGTCACGCTGACGCCTGGCGAGGAAGGGAAGCGCGTTGACTTCACCGTCAGCGCTGCCTGTGACATCCACGTGCTTCTCCACCAGGAGAAGGTGTCTGATGAACGGGCGGCCCGCAAGGGCGACGCCATCGCCGAGGACGACTGCATCATGACCGCCTTCACGGAGCAGGGCGTGCGCTGTGGCACCTCCGGTGAGGCCACCAACGCCCGCGAGCACTCGCTCGTCTTCAAGGTCACGCAGCCGGGCCGCTACTCGCTGCTTCTGACGGCGCCGAACCAACCAGCCTCCGGCAACTGCCCTTGCACCTTGAGCGTCTACACACCAAAGCGTGTCACGGTGAAGTATGTTCCACCCCCGGCCGGAGCTCGGCCACTGCAGCAGGCGCGCTTTCCCACTCTGCCTAAAGTCGACGGCACCAACGCCACGACTCGACGCCGAGCCTCGTCTGCGACGGCCGACCGCAATGGTGGCGCCGCACCGAACTCAAGCCGCAAGGCAACGACAAGCTTGCCACCGCTGAACAACCGCGCCGCCGCGTCAAGCCGCTCACCAGGCTCGCGTTACTGAGCGCGCGTACCTCACTGACGCGTCATGAAACGTAGAACCACAAAGAAAAAAAAGCAAAACAGAGTGAGAGTGTGAGACGCAATGCGAGACGTTCGCACACGCTGCTCGTTGTCGTGCCTGTGTTCTTGTTGTTGTTTCGTAGATTTTTCCCTTTGGTCTTTTTTTTTGCTTTTCTCCTGTATCTCTATCTCTCTATCTCTCTTTTTGGCGTGCAGTTTCGTCTTTCTTCTTTTTTGTTGTTGTTGTTGTGTTGTCTCGTCCAAAAGACAATAGAGGCGGGTCCCTGCTGTCACTGGCATTCTTCCGGACCACGCTTCACCGCTGTGGTTCTCCGTGGTTTCTTTTTCGGGCTTACGCGTTGATTTGTGCATCCTCTCTTTTCGCTCATGTGCATTCACCGAGTAAGTAGCTTGAGGAGCTACTCGCTCACGCTCACATGAGGGTATCGAAGGGTAGGCGCGTACTTTGACTGTCATGACGTTGCGACACTCTTTCATCTTACGCTGTTTGAGGAGACAGTGTAGAATGCCATGTCGCTAGCGTCTTGTTTTTTTTTTGTTTTCGCGGTCACTGTGTGCGCACGTTTTCTGTTTGTCACGATGACTTTATCCACGTTGACTTACCAGTACGATCACGACGACTGTGTGCTCAGAGAACCACTCTGGAATCAGTGACAGATGAGGACAGGAATTCCACCCTCTTACCGTCGATTGACGCGACGCCCTTTTTTGTTTTGTTTGTGCGATGTTTGTTGCTGTTGCCTTTTCGTTTTTTTTTGTTGTTTCGGTCTGTCACATCTTGTCTGTGTTTCTCCCCGTTGTTTCTTTTCCCTTTTCTTTTGTTACTTCTCGCTGTTGGGTTGTGTTTGCTTCTGCACGCGACACCCCACCTTCAAACAAACCTGCTGAGTAGACGGCGTCCGCTCAACTGTTTTCCCCTTTTCTCAGCCTTGTGGCTTGTTTCCGATGTAACCACATCCATGTAGCATTCCTATCCAGGATTCATCTTTCAACACAACACACACACACACACAACTACTCAACTGGGAACAGTTGCCCTTTCCAAAAAGCCGACAACTGACCGAATGATGCGCAGACTTGAGGCTCTGAAGCATACACTTTCACGCTCCGTTTCAGGGCCTCTTCTTCAATGTGTCGGCACTGGGATACTCTGGTCTTGTTGTTGCCACAGCAGAGACAGTCTGCCGATTTTGGTGCTCACAGTTCCATCTCACCAGGGCTGTCGGCGCAGTGCGTGCAGTCAGACACACACACACACACACACACACGCACAGCATATACGTTGGCTGTATCATGCTCCCCAGCTCCCCCCTTTTCCGTTTCGGCACAACACCATTACCCTTGTCTCACACCTTCCTCTTCGTTTTGTCGTCCCAACAATCGCTATTTTTCTTGGTCCAACTAAGCCGGAAAATAAAATCACGCAATAGGATAAAGAAAGAAAACACCCCAAACAGACGGTTCTCTCTCGTTTCGTCTCGTTCTTTCTCTCTCTCTCTCTCCTTTTTTTTTTCAGTCCTTGCTCTTGGTCTGACAACCAACGAAATGCAGCAACAACAGCAGCGCCCCGCTGCTAGCACCGCTGGCGCGGCTTACACGTTCCAGCAGCCTCCTCAGGGGTTTCAGAATCCAGCCTACCGTGACCCCGCCGGAAGCGGCTCACGCAAGTATGGTAACATTATGTATGACCGTCGCGTCTACCGCGGCAACACGTACGCCAGCCCCGTCATGTCCAACACCGCGCGCGCAGAGATGCTGCAGCAGGAGAGCGAGACCATGAAACGCCGTCAGCAGAACTCACAGCGTGCGGCATCGATCAAGAAGCGCCAGCAGACGGAGGCGGCGCGCCGCAAGCTGGCCACTCCTGACCCGGTGGAGGGTCGTCAGCACATTGAGGTGCAGACCCAACAGTACTTGGAGGAGCTGACGGACGCCGTCGCCGTCGAGACGCAGGAGACGCAAACAGACCCGCTCCTGGACCGCCCTGCGACCCCAAAGTACGTGCCACAAAAGACTGGCCGTGACGCCGAAACGCAGATCCACGAGGGTGACCTCTTCAAGTTCGACGAGGCCGTTGAACCCATGCTGGAGGTGATGGTGGGCAAGACACTCGAGCAGGCTATGCTTGAGGTGATGCAGGAGGAGGAGCAGGAGCTGCTCCGTCAGCAGCAGTTAGAGTTTGAGCAGCACCGCAAGGAGGAGCTTTTGGAAACGCAGCGTCTTGAAGCGACCGAGAAGCGCAAGTTTGAGGAGAAGGAGCGCCGCAAGCAGCAGGAGATGGGCCGCATCCAGCGCGAGAAGGAGACACGCGAGAAGCTGCAGGCCCGGCAGTTTGCCAAGGGCTTCATGACAAACATGGAAAACCGTGTCTTCTCGCGGCTGCAGGATGAGGGCTGGTTTGCTGACCGCGTGCTGAACGAGGTGGAGCTTGACTTCTACCCGTGGCTCATGACCGAGGTCGACAAGGAGTTGGAGAAGAAGCGCAAGGCAAGGCAGTTGGTCGATGACCTCATCCGTCAAGTAGTGCACATCAATGCAGCTCAGCTCGCCAAGAGTCATGAACTGCAACGCGCACAGTCTGCCTGATCTGTGGGGTCCAAGTCTGATGACCGACTCACCACTTCCTTGTTGCCTCGACGTTGTGTTTTTCTTTTTGCGCCAAACGAGAAAGGGAGAAAGTGAGTGGGTGAAAGCAGAGGACAGAAAAACCGTGTGAGAGAACTGATGAATGTGGTGAGTCATGAAGGTCGACACTGTCTCCCCATTATTTTTCCAGCTCACTTGTGTGTTCCTGTTCTCACTCACTCTCTGTCCGTTTCCCGTCGCCTTTGTTGATTCTAGACAGATGTAAATCAATCGCTGTGTTCCCGTCGTTTTTTCTCTTTTTTTTTGCAATCAAGAAGAATTTGAGACAAGAAGAAAATTTCAGAGAGAGAGAGAGACGGTGATCAGTACAAACGTAAGCGTGGCACAGCAGTGCAGTCTCGAGACGGTCAGCCTGCAACGGCACAAGGAAACGTCACACAAACCAATACCCTGTTTGACGTCCAGTGCGTGTGCTTGCTGATCCAGTCTGTTTCCTCTCTCTTCCTCTCTCTCTCTCTGTGTTTGTCTTGTTTCTTTTCGTACGTCACTTCCCACGCCTTTGTGGTTGTACATGACCCGTGTATTTATGTTCCCTCACCACGTCCCCCCAAAAGTACGTTGAACAACACATACCGTTATGGTGGCCACGATCACACATACTTGCCTGGCAAGTGTGCGGGACAATAAATGGCGTGCAGGTGCGCTTGTGATGCTTTCCTAGTTGCGCACCAGCTCCACACCATTCACACGCCTGCTGACACGCCTGGCTATGACGTGTGCTCTGATGAACTGCCCCATGCTGCTGCCCGTGTCAGCACGTGTTTCGGAGCATCCATCGTTGGAACGCAAAGGGTGGCGCATTCGGAACGTCTTTTTTCCCCCTTCCCCTTGATTGTTCTTCTTTGTTTGCCACTGACTCCACAGGACCAACAAACCACGCTCACCCTCACCCTCACCCTCACCCTCTCCCTTTTTTCTCCTTCACTTCACAACTCTTTTTATCCTGTCGCTTCAATGCGTCACTTTCCTCTTTTTTTCCCCTTTTCAACGAAGCAAATAGGCGAAAAGTGTTGTACTGTGGTTCTCACTGGCTTGACCGCACTTGTCACATACATTTTTTTTCAATCTCCCTCTCTACCTGGCGGTATGTACACGTCACCTTTGGATCAATTGCGCAGCGCTGTGGAGAGTGGTGACGTGCTGGAGCTGGAGGAGGCCATCAACCGTGCGCGCGCCGTCACGGGTGGACACTCTCCGAGCTTTACAGCGCTTCACCTCAAGGCGCAGGATATTTTCGCACGCCACATGCGTGACTGCCGCGGTTATTTGAAGCCTCTCCGAAGCGCATGCGCCAAGCTAGATGAGTCGGCTATCTTTCAGGCACTCCTGCAAGTCCAGGAAGCACCTGAAACGGTGCAGCTGATGATGTACTCCGACATTCGAAATGCCGAAGACCTACGCGAAGACATCATTACTGCCCAAGAGGCCGTCCTTGACGTCCTTGACTGCGAGGATTGGCACGCGATTGATCGCTTTCTCAAGCAAAGCGCGGCTGTGCTGGATGATCGATCCGTCCTCGCACTCGTACAGCGCCGCGAGGACCTCATCAAGAACACCACCACCTCCGCGTCCCACCGTGCTCGGTCTGCGTCTCTGGGGCCCCCGCGATCCATGCCGATGCCCGCCACACATGGCCAACGCGGAGCGGCCCAACGAAGGCCGTCGCCTGCGACGCATCACCAACGCTATGGCCCAGAGGCCTCTCCTGTCAACGATCCCCGTGGCCTGGTTCCAGTCCTCCAGCGCGTCAGAAGCGACAAGATGTCGCGCGGCTCGTCGGCCGCCACTGCTGCGATGATGGCGGATGAAACGGCCCAGCGCGAGCTTGTGCAAAGAGCCGAGTACAGTGCGCGCGTGAGCGTGTACACGTCGGCGCTACTGCCACCCACCGCAGCGACCGACGTTGCATCGTCCGGCGCAGCAGAGGGTCGCTCGCTCTTCCCGACACTCGAGGACCTCTCTTTTCTACCAGACCAGGAGGACCCCATCGTGGCGGATTCACCCCTGCCTCCACCCCTACCCCCGCAGCAGCAGTATCTGGCGACCGAGCCAGAGCCTGTTCCGAGGCGCAGCGCACCGGCACCGCAGTCGATAAACAGCTCGACGGTGACAGGCGCGACCCCTGTGACGGACCGTGTCTTCAAGCCGGTCGTCGTCCCATCAGAGGCATCCAGAGCAGAGACGCCATCGACGATCGTCTCAGCGCGGCTTCAGTCGCTGAACCTTTCCCCGATTGCCCACATGACTGGCAGCCCCGCTGGCGTTCCCGCGGACGGCTCAGCAATGCAGCGCAGCTCCAACTCCCGGACCACTCTCACGAACAGTGCTCCTGCTACTGCTGGTGGTGTGAATGATAGTGTTGGTGGTGTTGTCTTGCCGATTCGCCGTCCACCCGAGCCCATCACGGCACCCACCGTGGCGACCGCGCGTGCCCCGTCGAGCAGCGCGGACGTCTCCAACGTGTCCGCCCACCGAGTTGCCGCTCGGCTGCGCGCGGTGGTGCGCGACGAAGACATCCGCAGACAGGACATTGAGGGAACAGAGGAATTCGATCGGAGTGTTTTCCTGATGCCCATCGCCGCTCGCATTGAGCTGATGCGGCGAGCGCAACAACAAAAGCAAGCCGCACTGCGATTGTACTAGAAGCAGCCCCGTCTGTTCCCACGCGCGTGTGTGTGTGTGTGTGTGTGTGCGGCTTGTGGCAAGTCACACAAGGAGGAGAGCCAGATATGATCAGTCTCCGGCAACTCACCTTGGGTCAGACGGCCACGTGTACCGTCTCTCTTTTGCCCCTTTGTTTCTCTTGCTGTGCTTGTCGTGTTCATTGTTTCTTTCACCTGTACAATAGCGGCACACCCATTTAGCAAAACAGTGAATATCAAGGCAGCTTCGTTGTCCGTTCGTTTGTCCACCAGAGCAGTACACACATGCCTCCACTCGTCTCTTGCGGTCTTTGTACAAGACGTGCTCTTCTACTCCCAATCTCGGCGTACCCTCGCTTCGCTTTCCCGCTTGCTCTGTCATTGATTTGAACAGATGGATTCTTTCGACCCGCTCGCCATCTTCTGTAGCTCACGCTCTAGCACCCCCATTTCCTCTCCCTGTCTTTGTCTCGTTCCCTCGTCTCTCTTTTCACTTTTGATAACCAAAGTACTGTACACCCTCGCACGGCTTTCGCTTTTTCTTTCTCTCCTAACCCGTCCCTCCACCTGCGCGTGGTGTATGTGTTTCTGTGCACATAGCCCTTCACTCAAAATAGAAACAACTAGCTTCTGACCACTTTTTTCCTTTTGCTCCGTTCACGCTTCTTCTTTTTTCTGGTTTCGTTTCTGTTTTATGCGAACTGTCGCTCTCACCTCCGCAAAATACACACACACACACACACACACCTAGACCTATTCACAGTCACTTGCTGTCTTCTTTGACAACGATCTGTCACGTAGCTCTACGCCTAACCTCTTCGCACTCCCACTCCTCATTCGACACACTTCACAAGTCATGAAGTTCTGGGTGAAGGCTGTCGTGGACAACAACGTTAGCGAGCAACTCCTGTTGCAAGCCGACTCGATCGACGAACTGCGAGACGCGCTGGCGCAGATGTTGCGCGTCTCGATCGCGTCTCTCTCTATCACGGACTTCCAGTCACAGGTGGTCGACCGTCTCCGGACCGGTGTGGAGATCATCACCGTGTGGATTCACTCGCAGCCCGCACTCGAGACGTCACCAGCTGCGCCGTCCCACCTCGAAACCCCACGGCGCGACCCGAAAAGCGCGAGCTTCCACGGATACCCATACGCAGCGGTTCATTCTACCCCGTCTCCCACACCCAAGTCAGGCGTGCGCGACGTGGATGGCTCCCTGCGCGGAGAGGAGTCTCTGTCGGGTTTGTTCGACGGCCACGCCAATCCACAACCAGCCACGCAGCAACTCTCAAGACGCAGCTCTTGGCGGGACCGGGCGACACCGCGCGACGACGCCGTCATCGACGGCCCTGGTTCAAATTTCCTTTCCTTGAAAGAGCCGATACGCGAACCGTGTGTCGCCAAGCTGTGTCTGCGCCGCGACGACGTTATCATGCTGCTTGACGAACGCTTTGACGGCAAGTACAACGCCGATCTGCTCGGCTGCTTCGTGCGGGCGAAGGAGCCAGAGGGCTACGGCTTTTACAGGATCACTGATGTGGTCGATGGTGAGACGCCGCTCATTCTCTTGGACACGGTGTACTCCACCGACAGCCGGCAGCTCGACACAATCAGCAACGCGCCGCCGACCACGGGTGAAGTCCGCGCGTGGTTCCGCAAGATGCTCGCCTCCGCGCGGCAGATCCCGTCCTTCGCCCTTGTAGAGGCAAAGGCTGGTGATATCGAATCCGGCATGCGCGCTGCGAGGTCTGCGCTGGGTGTGCAGTCGCCCACTTCATCGTCGCGAGGCGAGCCGTTGATTGCCACTGTGCACCATCGCTCTCCCAGTGGTGCTGGTGGTGACGGCGTTTCTCCCACCGCGACCGACCCACTTGTCTCCGAACCGACCCGCGCGTCGTACGACACTGGGCGCGCGACGGTGGCACCCGATGCGAGACGCCGTCGCAAGACACAAACGGCCCCGGCATCGTCCCCACTTTTCAACTTCTTTCACGGCAAGTCTGTGTTGCGCACCAACGACTGCCTCAACGGGCGTGGCGCGTGCCTCTCTGCGACGGCGCGCGACGACAGTCGAGGCACACCCTCGTTCTGGCTCTTTGTCCAGCGCCACGCAAACACCCTGTCGAAGAAGACGCTTGGCACGGATACAGCCATGAGTGCCATCGAACTCGACACCACCGGGCGTGCCGTGAGTGACACGGATGTCACGAGCAAAGGCTTCGAGTTCCGCGGCGCTCCGTGCCTTTGGGACGGCCTGCCTGGCCGCGACCAGTTCCTCGCGCTTGCGTGGCACCCCGACACTGACAAATCGGGAGGCAGTGCGACTGGCAGCAGCAGCAGCACCGGTTCCCGACCCGACACCGCGCTCCGCCACACATCCTCATTTGGCGGACAGGCCAGCACACCGTTCACGGAAGAGGGGAGCGGCCGGCTTGTGCAGCGCTTCTGCATTCTGCGCGGCCCAGCCTTGGACTGTCTGCGCTGGAAGGACGACGCCACAGCCCTGCTGCCGCTCCCCATGTGGGCGCAAAACGAGGGCCACGACCCGCACATTCTGTTGCCCACTCTTGTGTCATGCGGGGCCCAGTTGCACGCATTTTATCTCGTCGTCATTCACGTTGACAACGCGGGTGTGCAGCGCAGCCCGCAGCCGGTGCTCCGACGACGCACATCAAACCTGGGGAGTCTCAAAAACTCACCGAGCAGCGCCGCGCATGTGCGACATGTCGATGCGGCCTCATTGAGCCCGACTCCGTCGAAAAGCGGTGCCACCGTCGCCGCCAGAGGTGTCTCACCTCAACATCGGCGACACTCATCACTCATGGCACAATTTGAGGCCTCCGCGTCGGCCACACCGTTCGACGACGGCGCCGACGCGAACGACAGAGTTGCGGTTGCAGCGGACGAGGACGCCCCCGAGACGCCGCCACAGACCTCGTTGAACGGCTCGTTCGGACTGAACGCGCATCCTCCGGGCGAGCACACATACAAGTACGCACTGGCGCACGCCTTCACCACCGACTCGACTCTGCAGCAGTGGACAATCGTCAACAATCGCGAGCCGATTGTCTACACCTTGGACGAGGTGCCACTCTACACCATCTTCTCGCTGCCACCACCGTCTGTGCCGTCGAGCGAGTCTGACGACGCGGCGGAGAGGGTCCACACAAGCGCTCAACCGGATGGTGGTGACCGCTCCACGACGGCCACGACGCTTGGCCTGGCGTGGTGGGACAGCTCGTGCGCGCCGTCTGTCAGCGGTGCATCGGTTGAGACGTCACGCCAGTCGCTCGGGTCGGCGTCCCGCTTGCCTCTGCTGTGCTTTGCGTATCACCCGGTCGAGGTACCCGCGACAGACCCGTACGGGCGCTCACGTCGCGGTTCCTCGCTGGACTGGGTGCCTGTCATGCTCTCCACCGCTGTCCCGGGTAGCGCAAACTTCGAGGACGCTGAATCCATCACCATTTCCACGTGCACCACCACCGCCACGACGTCGACGTCACCGTCGGAACTCAGTTCAGCAGACCCGTGCTTTTTGCTCTCTGTGGTTGGCCGCAGTCGGCGTAAAACACAAGGCTCGACGTTCCACACGTTCGTTTCGAACACCTCAGTGATGCTGACGCATCCCAAAGAGTAGCACACACCTACACACTCGCACACGACTGGGTCTCTCGGCAGAAGCCACGGCCCAACCTTCGCTGGCCAGTCTCTGGATTTCTTCCCTCACCATCATCCAGCACAACAGAAGCGTTCACACTTGTTTCTACCCCGTCGCATTTTTTGTCAAATCACAGTTTCCTTTTGCTTTTGCTCTGTACCATTGACTTTACGTTTCATATTGCACCTTTGTGTGCCACTGTCTTTTATTTGCGGTTTGCTCAGGTCTCACTGGCGCAGTCCTCTCTCCTCTGTTTTTTTCTGTTCTTTTTCTTTTTTTTTTTTTGCAACGTCGATGTCTCATGAAGTCCTCTGTTTGTCGTTTACTCGAGGTCTCCCACCCCCTCTCGCTCTCTCTCCTTCTCCTATCTCTCCTCTTGTCTGGAACGCTCAGCGCGATGTAAACATATCAAAAGGATCAAGTTAGCACAGCCTTGGCGACAGTGAGATTGTTGTCATCCGCGGCAGACACATCGCAACATCTTGTGAACCGTTGCCATGTCTTCCTCACCTCATTCCTGATTGAAAAGGAAGAGAGAGAGAGAGAGGAGAGATGCACAGTAACGACCACGCTGCTCTTGCCCCACATCCCCGTTCTACTCCGTCATCTTACCACACTGCCGCTCCCCTCCTCCACACATTCTGTAATGTGGCTCTTCCATCAGTTCACCTGAACGACCTAGGAAGCAAGGTCGAACGACACCCTATTTTTCGTTTCACTTGAGTCTGTGTGTGTGTGTTTTGTATTCCCCCACACCCTTCTCCTGTTCTCTCCTCTTTGCCTTTTCGTGTTCTCATCCAATGACGAACACATTTGAAGGCCGCCTTGATGCGACCGACTTGGAGGCGTTTGGCTCAACATATGAACCAGAGGAGCTCCTTGGCGAAGGTACGTACGGCATTGTCTTCCGTGCACGCAACCGACAGACGGGTGCGCGCTACGCGATCAAGAAGCTGCGCCTAGATGGACTCAGCGAAGGCGTCCCTGCGACCACCATTCGTGAGGTCACGCTGCTGCACGACCTCAGCAAGCACCCCAACGTGGTCCGCCTGCTCGACGTGCTTTGCAGCAAGCACCGCGTGTACTTGGTGTTCGAACTCCTCAAGGAAGATCTGCGCGTTTTCATCAAGAGTCGACGCCCCCCGTCAGGCACAAAGGTCGACGGCTCTGTTGTGCCGCTTCCCCTCGTGAAAGATTTCACACGGCAGATGCTGCACGCTCTGTGGAGCTGCCACAACAGTCGCATCATCCACCGCGACCTCAAGCCTGGCAACGTGCTCGTGTCCGAGCAGAAGAATCCCCGCGGCGGCATGACGTATGCCGTGAAGCTGGCTGACTTTGGTCTTGCGCGAACGTTTGAAATGTCTCGCCTAACGTACACGAACGAGGTGATGACGCTGTGGTACCGATCCCCGGAGATCATCCTCGGTGAACGCCACTACACGCCCGCCGCGGACGTCTGGTCCGTTGGGTGTATCGTCGCGGAGATGGTGCTCGGCTACTCCCTTTTCCGCGGCCAGAATAATCGTGATCAGCTCGACAAGGTCTTCTACGTCGTCGGCACCCCTACGGAGGAAACCTGGCCGGGTGTCACCAAACTGCCAGGGTACGATCGTTCATTCAAAATCTACCGCGTTGCGGCTCTTCCCACTCGTTTGCCCGACTACGACCCAAAGGCGGTCGAGTTCATTTCGTTTCTGCTGCAAACCAATCCCAAGTCAAGGCCGACAATCAGCCAAATCTTCGATCACCCTTTTTTGAAAGAGGAATGAGAATAGCTTGGTCTACACACAGCGTTCCTGCAGTTGCTCGCCATGTTCGCTTCCGTGAAGCGAGGACGATACCTCTCTTTGTTTTTTTTTCGTTTTCATGATGACTCCCTGCGTATCATTTGTCCAACTTTCTTTTGCACCACATTCATGCCGTCGTCGGTGGCTCTCGTTTTCTTTTTTTTCTGGCACCTGCGTAGCCACACTGGAAACGAACACATCAAAGAAAAAACAACAGCAACACGACAGCAACTCATGGACGTCACAGTATGGAGCGGACTGTTGCGATGCCTTCCATCATTCTTCCTCACCACCACACTCTTTTCCTGAATGAACGCACAATTGGTGCTCGGAGTGTGTTTGTGGCAGGCAACAGGTAAACACTGCTCGCGAAAGATAATGTTCGAGAGGCGACTCCGTTTCGCACTCCCCAAGTCTGCTCTGTACTGTGACGTCGGCGCCTCAGTGCCGCGGCAAGAACTGTCTGTCCAGTGTTCGCCGGAACCTTCCTGCCCAAGCAAAATCGTTCTCTCCCCCCCCGCATCTCCATCTCTATGCTCGCTCGTCGCTCTCTCTCTTCACCCACACCCATCCATACGCACAGAACTGCTCCCAACGAACAATAAAAAAACACACAGCTAAATTCCGCGCCGGAACGATTGCTTTCACGTATAATAAAAAACACCACGTAAACAACAACTTTGTTTTCCCCTTTTCTGTTCAACCTTGCGTACTATTTTGCTCTCTTGTTCTTTTATTTTGACGTCTATTTATCACCTGTTTCTTGCCCCATTTACTCTTTTCGTCATCTCCCCTCTTTTATCACGAACAGCAGTGAAGCTGTTGCACGCACATTTCACATTTGTGTGCTACGCTCGATGAGTTCTGGCGGTGACGGGCCCTCAAAGGGCCTCGCAGGCGTGAGCCCTGCATCGCCCAACGACAACGACGACTATGACAACATCTGCGGCATTTGCTTCACCCCGATTCATCCAGTTGACAACCCACGTGGCCGACTGAACTCCTGTGACCATCTTTTCTGCTCGTTTTGCATCTCCAAGTGGGCAGAGAGCACGAACGTGTGCCCCCATTGCAAGGCACTATTCACTCGCATCTTCACCTGGGACGCAGAGACCATGACGGAAAAGTGCAAAAAAGTGCGCCGTCGTAAGTTTTGGAACTTTGGCGATCCAAGCGACTTGCTCTCCTCGCAAGAAGACGATGACTCCGACTCCGACACCGACACCGAATGGACGGAGGAGCGGCTGCTGCGCCGCAGTGGCCAGCACACGGTGCAATGCGAAATTTGCCACAGCGACCACAACGCCGCGCGCATGATTTTCTGCGACCGTCGCGAGTGCCCATTTGTCGCGCATCTCGAGTGCCTTGGCCTGACTGAGCCGCCAGTCACCTTCTTGTGCCCGTCATGTACCGCCCTGCGGCAGGCCGCGACGGGTGAGCTGCTGGCCGAACTGCACCACGAGTCGACACCCGCGTCGGTCACCGTCGCTGTGACGGCAACGCCTGCACCAGCCGCCCCCCAGCGACCCGCATCACCAACGCCGCCCCCACCGACGCCATTCTCGGTCAAGACACCAATGGCCCTACCCCCATCGCTCCGTACCGCTGCCCCCAGGCCCGCGTCGAGAGCTGCCGCGGCTTGTCCTCCTCCAGGGCCCAAAAGCACGCGGTCGATGCAACCACCAGCGCCAGAAAATGCAACAATTGCACGCACTCCACTGACGCGGGCACGAGTGGTCGTGCCAGATGGTCCGATCGACCTCGCCAAGGCAGGTCTCTCTGCCCTTGGTGCTGACGACGTACCGCGCGAGCCTCGGCCCACCGCCTCCGACCAAGACGACAGTGACTACTACTTCATGGTCCCCAACTCGCACGCGCTGTCGGCGTTTGGTGAGCTGCGGCGCCGTCAAAGCGAGCTCGCCGACATTCACCAAAAAGAGCGGGACAAGCGTGCGGCCACTGCGCGCCGTTACCAGGACGCGTTTGCCGCGACGCATCCCTTCACCAGTCTGACCGAGCTTCCCAGTGAGCCGGCTGGGCCAGGTCGAAAGCGGCCCCGCGCACGCCACGGCGACAAGAACAGCTCGCAAACGGACTTGATGCAACAAAGGCTCCAAAGCATGGAGTCTGAACTGACGAACCCACAGACGCGGACGAGACTTGAAGACCAACTGGCGCGGGAGTGGGCGCGCGACATGGTGCCCATTCTCCGCCGTAATCGCAGTATTGACAACAACCGACTTCGCTTGGACTCAAACATGGACATCATCATCGACAAGCCCAAAACGACAGAGG
Source organism: Wallacemonas sp. MBr04 (assembly GCA_030849635.1). Taxonomy (NCBI): domain Eukaryota; phylum Euglenozoa; class Kinetoplastea; order Trypanosomatida; family Trypanosomatidae; genus Wallacemonas; species Wallacemonas sp. MBr04. The sequence continues at coordinate 25,555 of JASANR010001577.1, forward strand.
ACTACCAGAACGAGGATCGCGAGCTCTGGGACGAAGCGATGCGTTCAGCGCGCGAGATGGCGCGCCAGAAACTCGACGCCCGCGCAATGGCGATACGTCAGAAACGGCAGGACCTCGTCAAGGCACAGGCGCAACGCGAAGCCGCGGCACTCGCGAAACTGGCGAGGATCATCGCTCTTCACAGGCAGCGAGACCTGGAGTCCGCCAAAACGAAAACTGTCTAATTCTCTTTTTTTTTTCGTTTGCTTCGAGGACAGGGCAGAGTGGCGGGAGAGCGAAGCCGCCTGGCTTGTTCGCGTTCTTCAGCCCAAACGACTACCGTTGTCAGTTTTCCAATTGTTTGTTTGCTTGTTCACCCGACACGTGCGGGACGTTTCACGGCAGTGTTGTTATGATTATACACAACGCAACCAAACAAAATCCACACATCTCCACATGGGCCAGCTATTCCCACACTTGTGCCATGTCGCGCGTAGCGACAGATCAGCGTGAGGTGACAAGGACGGCCCCGTATGGCAACGTGCCTTTCCGTTCCCAAGCGTAGGATCCTCTGATCCATCCCGCCTCGTGACTTCCTCTCTCTCTATCTGTTTCTCTCACACAGACAAGCATCGCAAACTTCTCTCTCCTACGACCTTCCTCTGTTTTTTGTTGTTTTGGTGGTTCAGTCGCTACGCTCCACTAGTTGTATATTCACATGTCTCGCGTCATCGCACAGGAGGATGCCCTGCTGCAAGTGTATGCCTTTTTGGAGAGCTGCGGCTACACAAAGACGATGGTGGCTCTGCAGTCTGAATCAGGCATTCCGTACAACGTGATTCACTCTGTTTCACAGGCACCGACTTCGCGCCGAAAGGAAGAAGCGCCACGCACGGCGCAGGCTCTCGAAGCGGCGGTGCTAGAAGGAAACTGGTTCGAGGTCTTGTCGCGCTATGTTGACGGTCTCCTGCTGCCACAGGATGTCAAGGAGACGCTCTACGAGACAATCTTTGAGGAACTCCTTGAGCTTCACGGTCTGCGTGAGGCGGCCAGGGCTCTCTTGTCCCACTCACCAGTGTTCAAGGAAATGAAAGTTCGCTCGCCTGCCCGGTTCGCGCGCCTGGAGAACATCCTCCAGCACTTTAATGCGGCTGCGGTGGAGGAGAGGTCCTCTGCTCGCGCGACCACCACGCCAGCAGAGGTGCAGACGAAGCGGGAGACGGTGTTGCGGCACCTGCTTGCTCACATCCACTTCAGCAGCGAACCGTACGATGGGTTTCTGCCGGCTGCCCTCGCTGCGCGCCGCGCGGCTGTGATGACGACCTCCCCAGCCCTCAACCCTGTTGACGCAGAGCCACCGCACGCCGTGCAGCAGCGGGGCAAGCGACCGCGTGCCGACGATGACGGTGATGACGTGCACACTGGCGACTCGCCCGCTGGCCCCGTTTCGCTGCCTCGCATGGTGGATCCTCTCCACCACGTGAAGCACCCTGCTGACGCTCCCATGCATATCGACAAAAAGGTGACCTTCAGCGACGACACGCTCGTGGCCTGCTGTGCGTCGCTTCCTGCGCCGACCACGGCCGCAGCGGACGGCCACGCCCTTGCACTCCTTGGCCGGGCGAACGGGGTGCTTGACTTTGTGGACGCCGCAACCGGGGCCGCGTGCGGGGCCTCTGTCGCCCACACGGCGGGCGTCCTGTCGCTGGCGACGGATTGTCCGCCTGGTGAGCCGGCCTGGGTGGCCGTCGGCTATCGCGATGGCACCGTGAAAGTCTACAACGCGGCGAGCCGCAAGTTGGTGCGGCGGTTCCCGACTGTGCACACGCTTGGCGTGACGTGTCTCGCGTTTCTCGGCACCACCTGCGAGGAGGGTCTGACAGGACACCACGCGCTGCTCGTGACCGGCTCGTTCGACACCACGATCCACGTTCTCGGGCTCGCACAAGGCAGCTCCCTGTTTCACCTCCGCGGCTGCCACAATGACGCGTTTGTCAATGCGGTGTGTCCGCTGCACACCGTGGCGACCGACAGCGGGAGCGGTGTCTTTCTGTCCGCTGGGAATGACGGTATGTTGTGTGCCTGGAAGGTGCGCCGCGGTTTCCCGGCTGGCACGGCGACGCGCTGCACCCGTCTTGTGAACGGCACGACACCTCTGCGTGCACTCTACAAGCCCACCGGCGACGCGATTCCGACCGCGCTCCTGCAAGTCCCACGCACCACTTCCGATGCAGGGCAACAAGCATCTGAACTGACGGCGACGAATGAAGTGGTCGTGCTGACGCGGTCGAACGTTGCCCTCATTCTCTCGGTGAACTGCGTGGACGCGTCACAGGCGAGTTCCGCAGTCGCGGCAGACTACACGGAGCTTTCCGTGTCATACACGGTGCTCTGTGCCGTGGACACGCAGCACGCCCTGCGCTTTGGTGCGTGCCTCGTTTCAGCGTCAACGCTGGCACTCCCCATTCTGTCCCTTTACGTGACTGACGAAAACGGTACGATCCTTCTCTTCAACACGGAAATGACGTGGCGGAACGCTGAGCGGTGGGCGCAGCACGCGGGTGTACGGCATCTCACTCAGAGCACTGGCCAAAGTGCTGTCGTGGTCGTCGACGCCGGCGAGAGCATCCACGATCTTCACTTGGCGTGCTTTGCGCGCACGGCGGCCTGCCCCAAGGTGCGCGTTGTCGCCTGCAGCCCCTCACTCCACTCCGCGTACCTCCTGCAGTGACGCAAGATGCCCCCGTCAATGCGCAACTTGCATGATTTGTCTCGTTGACTAACCACAGCCACAACCACACCTACAATAATGAAAAAAAGGACAACTGGTATCTCAGGACACAAGATACAGAAACCCACAAAGAAATAGGGAACCTCGCTTCATGGGACCCCTTTTTTCTTTTTTTTTGTGCTTAGTGTCCCCCAAACAGCCGACGAACGAATACTGGCCGCCTGTTTAAAGGCAGAGAAAAAAGAAATCGGATGCACTTCGAACAGAGAGAGAGAGGAATACACTGTTTCTGCTGTTCTTTTTCATTCGTTTGATTTCAAGAATCCATATCGCTCTCTCAGCCCTCCCCCCCTTCCCTCCCACACACGCACATTCTCGCTGCCTTCTACTTTACGCTTCTCGATCTCACCCCACTTAGATCAACCATGAGTGATAAATACCTGCGGGACGAAAAACAGCAGCTGCTCAATTCCCTTGGCAATGAGTTGTGCTGGGGGTGGTCCCCTGCGATTGACTTTTGCGAGTTGCTAGAGCCGCGCATCAGCAAGCGTCCCACCACCACGACTACCACAGAGACCGCCGCCGTGGATGGTGCTGCACCAAGGGCGGAGCTGCCGACAACGCCGCCGGTCACGGCGCCGTCAAAGCCCTCGAAAGAGCTGGATTTGGACGCGATGATCGCTCAGCTGACGCTTGGGGCATCTGGTGGTACGAGCAGTGAGAAGACAACTGCGGCGGCAGCGGATGTGAGCGCGGATGACAGTGCGCACGTTCTCCTCGCCGGCGGCGCGGACATTCGACACATTTTCCGCACACTCGCCACCTGTCGTCTACAGGAAGCCGCGCGAGGGCGAAAGCCACGGGTGTACCACTTCTACCTGTACGAGCCGAACCTCCGTGTGCACTGCCGTCACCTGTTCTTCCTGCAGTGGCTGCTGGACAGCACTTTTTCGCTGGAGCAGCTGGAGGAGCGGGTGCTCATGTTTCTGGACATTTTCGGCAACGCGTGCAACCGTGAAATCACCGCTGCCCAGGCCAAGGGCGTGACACAGCGCGTCGTCAAGGCCGTTGTCGGCGGCGGCTCGTCGAGCAACAGTAATGACCACGGTTGTGGTGGTGGTGCGAAAACGCTGCACGACCTCGTCGACTTCTCAGAGCTCAAGATGAAGGAGAAGGATTTCGTTGAGCAACAGCTCCTGCACTGGGGACGTGACCAGTCTCACGCGGACATCGAGGCGCAGTGGTCGACGCGGCTGCGCCAAGAGATGGCCGACCGGTACGACAACCGCGACAACATCATCGACTGGGACTTTGTCTTCCGCCTCGCCGACTACACCAACCTGCTCAAGTTCCCCGAATACCGCGAATGGCGCAACGGCGGCATTGCCTTTGACGTCTCGCACATCAACCCCCGCCGCGGCTTCGAGTACAGCTACACGGTTCCCAACAAGACGCTGTGCCACTTTGACCGCTCGGGCCGCGGCGTGTACTGCGGCGACGTCAAAAACGGTCCATTCTTTGGCCTCGGCGCGCAGACACTGAACGAACACATTCGACACCGCACCACGGACGGCACGTGCAAGTACGGCAACGGTGTCGTCGCACTGCACAACACGCGGGCGTGGCTCTACGCGCTCCTGACGGGCCACCCGTGGCCGTGGGCGGACCACAAGTTCGCCTGGGACGCCGACGCGAACTACAACTATCTGCCGCCAGACACACCCCGACAGGTGGAACTGCAGGCCCAATTCCCTGATGTACGCTTTCACTTTATTGGACTGGACTTTGCGCGTTTCCTCCTGCACGTTCAAATGGGGCGGATCCCCAAAATGGACAGCGCCTTTTTCGGCACGTCATGCAGCCACCTCCTCACACCAGAGCTGCTTGCCCAGGCCATGGCCAAGGACGGACTCGTCATTACTGAAACGGCCAAGTTCATCCTGGACGCTGAGGAGGAGGCGAAGAAGGCGTACATTGCGAAGCTCAAGGCCATGGCAGAAGCGGGTGGCTGGCGCTATGACGCAGCAATCACCGCATCACTTCACGCTGGTCAACCGAAGCCTCGGCCATGCGACGGCGAGCCGACGGATGCGCAGCGCATCGCACAGGACCGCTACAACATGCCCTTCCAGCTCGTCTTTGTCACAAATGACACCTCCTGATGAATGACACCACCCGCAACCACGCACACAAAAAAACCCAAAGAAAAAGGCGCGAAGGCAATATCGCAGCAGCGAAGACATCTCTCTCCCTCTCTCCTGTATGCACACACATACACACACACACACACAGTGAGAGCTGATCTCATCTTTGCCACAAAAAGTAAGATGAGCATTGCATGAAACCGTTTCTTCGGGAGCGGGCACTGGGTTTCGCCACAGTCCCCATTCTCCCTCTCTCTCACTTTTCATTCCGCTTCCTTTCTTCTCACTGTCCTTCAATCTGCTTTCCTTTCTGCACCGTGACTGTGCGCTTAGCCGTGATCGTTGTTGATTGGCACGATTGCCGCTCGTGATTATCTACTTGTTCCCTTTTCCTTTCCGTTTACATTTTCTACCTTTTACACACACGCACTCACACGCACTCGCTTGCATATATACCTAGAAGACATTTCCTCCCCTCTCCCGTTCTTTTTTGGTTTCGTTTGGCTGCTACTCGGGCGACCGGTCCGTGTTTACAATGGCTTCCGCTTCTGCTCCCGAGTCGGCGGTGCCGCAACCCGCAGAGGATTCGATTGATGTGCGAAACGCACGTAGCAGAAGTCAGGGATTTAATTGGTTGGCCGCCGTGAACCCCAACTCGTCCATCTCACCCAAGAAGACCGTCACGCCTACACCCTCTCCGCCCACCGTGATGCAGACGACACCGATGCGAACCGCGAACAGCGTTGGCTCCTGGTGTTTCTCTCCGGAAAGTGTGTCAGCCATGGGCAGCCCCATTCCGATCGAAACTGACGACACAGAGGCCCCAGCAGCGTCGTACACGCAACAAACCCAGCAGCCGGCGCGTGGCGGACGTGACAGTGGTGGCGGGTCCTCGCCAATCCCGCAGCTCACACCACCGCAGCCATTCCAGACCGTTCAGCGTGCGACCAACGCAGGAGGCAGTGGTGGCGGCGCCGGTGCTTCTGGAGGCACGCCCTTCTTCTACGGTACCCAGACCTCTGGTGGATCCTCACAAGATGGCCTGCCATCACCTGTTGCCGTGGCAGACGCCACGTCACCGTTCGCGCCGAGCATACACAACAGCTACTCCTCCGCGATTATGCAGGCACTCTCCATGTCCGAAGGCGCCGCGATCGCGGAAGCGGCCCAGCGCGGGTCTCCACTGTCGTACGCGGCGTCGGCGACCGGCTCCGCACGGGCATCGGACGCACTGTACCAGGACGGCATGCGCGCCAAGCTGGCGAAGCAGCAGTGGGCCACTGTCGAGAAGGCCCGCCAGGAGCTGCTCGGCGCCGCCAAGGCGCACCGCGAGTGCTCTTTCAGCCCCAAGCTGAGCCCCTATGCCGCCAAGGTCGAGCGGCCTGCCGCTCTTCGACCAGAGAACCGCGCGCAGGCGGAGATTTTACTCAGGAAACAGTGGCTGGCAATGAAGAAGCAGGAAAGCATCGAGCGCGAACTCGAGGAATGCACCTTTCGTCCACTCACATTGCGAGCGGTGAACCTGGAGCCCGCCGCGCTGCAAACGAACTCGGCCGTGTTTGCTGATCTTTACGACGATGCGCAGGAGAAGCAACACTTTGCAGACCACGTGCGCGCGCAGGTGGTGAAGGAGATGGAAGAGCGCGTTCTCTACCCTCAGGCGACCGCTGTCGCCGTCCCACCGGAAAAGATTGCTGAGGTTGTGGACCGCCTCTTCTCCAAGGGTGCCATTGTGTCGGGGAGTGGCGGGGGCAGTGAGGCGACACCGTTGGCTGCACCGCCAGAACAACAACGCAAGCCCGAACTCGCGCCGCGGACGCTGCAGATTGTGGAGGCCAAGGACGCGGCCGGCGAGAGGAATCCCGACGTGGTGGACCGGCTATACACGGCTCACCGCGGCCCATCGACTCAGCAGCTCATCGAGCGTCAGCTGGAGGTGCAGCGCGAGCGCACGCTGGAGGCGGTGAGGCGGCAGCAGCTGGCCGACGAGCGCCAGGCACTCTCCCTCGAGCACAATCGCGCGCTGCTCTCGGCAAAGTTCCGTGCCCTCAGCAAACGCGCTGCCGCGTCGCGTGGGCAGATCTACAAGCCCGATCGGCCACAGTCCGTCGTCGGTCTGGCCCGCGCATCGCTCGACACGTTGACGTCCGAGGAAGCGGAGGAGCTGCTCTACGTGTTGGAAAAGTGCAGCACCGAGTGCATCTCGGAGGCCGAGTTCATTGAACGCATTTTGCGGTCGGTTCGAGAGTCGCCGGCCACGGCTCGTCACGCGCTGCTGCGCTGCCCACCGCCGCCCACGTCCCAGCAGGAGGCGCTGCGCCGCGCGCGTCTGGCGGCACCGGGCCACGTGGCCTTGGACCCGCCACCGCTGCCCAACGTGCAACGCGAGGAGCCCGACCCTGACGCACTGGAGCGGGCCAAAGCGCGCCGAGAGCAGCGCATGGAGGCGTACCGTGAGGAGAAGGCGCGCCGCGCGGCTGCCGATCCCTTTAACGACGACGCACAACTAGAGGAGGACTGCACGTTTCAGCCCGCTGCGCGCCGTCTCATTCCGTACGAGTGCCGCCCTGATGTGCAGATCGAGGTGCGGCCGACGCGTGCATTTGAGCTGCGCCGAGCCCGCGCGCTGGGTCAGCCTGTCGCGACACGGGAGAGCACCGGCAAGAGCGCCAGCAACGCTCCCGAACCGACGGATCGTGCGTCATTGCAGCCATCGCGCGGTGCGGACGAACCGCGCTCGGCGGTCAGTGCAAGTATGTCACAAGACACGGCACGACTCCTGCGTTTCACTGACGATGACAATGCGCGTGAGGACTCCGGTGGTCGAAGCACGGCCGTGGAGGACGGTGCCGTGCGGCGCACGAGGCCTCGGGAGCATCGCTCGATGAGGCGCGCGACGCCGACCACCTACGCTGACATTGCCGAGGCTCGCGAGAAGCAGGGGCACAATAGCGTCACAGAACAGCCGTCCTATGCGTCTCACTCGACAGCAGTCGGTAACCGGGCTCCCAGAGATAGCGGGGTGATGGTGAGGGTGACGGCACCGGCTGCGCACACCGACCCTGTTTCAGCCGCGCCTTCAACGTCCACCGTCAACGCGCGCACAATCTCGCCGCATGCACCGCCATCCATCGCAGAGCTCGCAGCGACTGGAGGTGAGGCGGCGCTGCGCCAGCTCGGACGTGACTTGCTCCTCCGGCAGCTCCGCGATTTTCAAGAGACGCGTCGTCAGCGTGCGGTCAAGTGATGTGTGTGTGTGTGCCACTTGGAAACCATGCGGCCCACTACAGAGCGGAGATTCGCTTTGTTTAGCAAAAGCTCACATACGCGCAGTGTTTCCCCATAGATAGAAACCCGACATCAAGCGACTCCGCCTATATACACACATACGCGCAAACATGTGTGTGAGTTGTTGGTGTGGTTGTTGTTGACTCTTTCATTTGTGTTGCTTTATTCACTTCCATAGAATGATATTAGAGACGACGAAGGACTACGTTTTGTTCACGTCTTGCGTTCCCTCGTCTTTCCTTTTCCCCTTTACTCAACACCTATTAACTGTCACACAACTGTTTTCTTCTTTCCCTTTTCCCCTCTCCCACGCACGGCGGCTGACAAGGATCGGCTGCTGCGCCTCGTTGTTCTCGTCTTTGGGCACTGCAGTTGACTAGTCGTTCACGGCACGCGCACTACTCAAGACGTACCGCGGGCAGGTAGAGTTGTTTCTGTCTCTCCTCTGTGTCTCTTTCTTCTGCTGTTCGGATGCGTACGGAGACCGCACACTTGCGCGCATGCATCCGTCCGATGCATTCTGATCGCGCTCCTCCTTCCAAACTCGCACACTCATTATTTCTCACTCTCTCTCTCTCTCTCTCTCGTTCCTTGAAGCACTAGTCACCCTTCGTGACTCCACAGATACAGTTTTGTACGCAGACGCATCCAGACGTAGAGGACATAGGACACGCGCGTACTCCGGCAATGTTCAGTGACTCGAAGCAACGCGGAAAGCCGGCGGATGTGGCATCCGTCGCGGCAGGTTTGGACAGCATTGCGGAATGTGAAGCGTATATGGCGCAAATCAAGGGCGTGCTCGCTGAGGCGTCCGCTGACCCTCCGGCCGGCGTCACCACCAGGGAGGTGGAGCACCGCATGCTGCTGCTGCAAAGCGCTCTCGATGCCGTCGAGGCGCGCCACCAGGAACTCCAACGACGCGAGCGAGCCGCGGAGGCGCAGCGCTTCATCGCCAACTTCCAGCGCCGCATCGACGCAGAGGAAGAGGCCGAGTCCAAGCGGACGTGGACGGACAAGAAGCGGACCGACCAGGTTCGTGCCATGCGCAATGAGCAGGTTGCCTTTTACCAGGACCGCAACAATCGCACAGACGCCAAGGCTGCGGAGTGCCGCGAGCACAACGAGAAGGCTCAAGCAGAGACGATGGTCAAGGCGACAAAGAACGACGGTCGCCGCGAGCGCAACTACGAAGCCCTCATGCAGGAGCGCGAACGCAAGCGACAGGAGCTCCACGATCGCGAGGCAGCCAAGCAGGACTACGCGCGCAAGGTCGTACTTCGTCGCGAGCGGGACCTTGAGCGTCAGCGGGCTGAGACAACACGCAAGGCGCAGATCCACGAGCAAAAAGCGGCGACGAAGCTTGCAGAGATTCGCGAGTCGAAGCGCAGCAAGTGGGAGAAGAAGGTGAGCGCCAGCCGCGCCAAGTCCAAGATTGTCTGGGAAAACGGCCAGGCCATTCTAGAGACCGAGACAAAGGACCACGACGACCTGGTGCGCGAAATGCAGGAGAAGGAGAAGGCGCAACAGCAGCGATATGCCGTTGAAAAGGCCGACCGACAGTACCTTCTGCAGCAGCGCGCGCAGTACCGTGAACTCATGCAAGAGAAGCAACACCAGAACCTGACCCGCCTCGTCGACGGCCGTCTGAAGCGCGGTGAAGAAATCGTGCGGGACGCAGAAAAGAAGCGCGAGAGAGGTGAGGAGGCGCGCCGCCGGCAAGCGAACCAGTTCGTGGAAGCCGCCGAAGCGTTGCAGCGCGATCTCGACGAACATCAGAAACGCTCGGCACAGATCGAGGTGGAGCGGAGAAATGCCTCGCTGTCCAAGAATTACGCACGCTGGAATCACCGGGCGGCGCGTATCATTGCGGAACTGCAGCAAAACATGGGCGACGACTATCACGCCGGTGAACTAGACGACTACGCGCAGTACGGTAGCAGACAGCGGGCGGCCCCCTTACCTTCTCCAACGGACTTCGCGGTCTAATGCGTGACAAGGTCCGACACTTTGAATCGGGCCCCGCGCACGGGATCTGTCTCTCACGTTTCGTTTGTTTGGTTGCCCCATGTCTTTCTTTTTTTTCTGCTCCTTCCTTTCCCATTTATTGTTGCGCGCGTATATGTAATATTGATTAGTTGTTACCTTTCTGTTAGGTGAGCGTGTAAACATGTGTGCTTCACTCATAGTCCTAGCCTGCCCGACGACACCGGGCACGTCTCACCGTCAGGAACGCATGCATGTATATATATATATACACTGGCGCAGCCTGAAGGCGCCAAATCAACCGTTCCTCTCAATAATATTTTCCTCACGATATGGCGTCGTCCTTCCAAGGAGTCGCAGTACGTGAGGAAGATGCGGTAGAAATGACAGGCCTATGGATGAAAAAACAAAAGTGCAACAACAGCAACAACGAGAAAATGGGAAAATGCGTGGTGAGGTCACACTGTACAATCTTTGATTTTTCTGTTCTCTCTCTTATGAATTCCGCCTTTTTGTACGACTACGTGTTTACACCGTGTACCAGGCACGCGTTGTTGCACGTACACAACACAGAAAAACGTAACAATCGAAATAGCAACTGCACCAACGGGTGTCGACAAGGTCGAGCAGCAGACGGTCGTGCAAAACGCGTTGAACCCAGTTCGCCACACATGACGGGCTTCCTTGCTTGTCCACATCTTACCTTTTGCGTTTGCGAAAGTACCGACTTTTTCCCCTCCCCCACCCGGCACTCTTTGTTTTCAGGACGTCGGTCTCACGAGCACCTGTCGGCTGTCACCGACACGGTTGTGTGCCGAGTTCTCTTCCGGCGTAAATGGACGCCCCCCCCCCTCCCCCAGAAAATGCGAGACACCATAACGGTCTGTGAGTCACGTTCATCACCGTTTTCCTTTCTCCTCTCCCCTTTCTTGCTCATTCACTCGCTCTTACTTCTGTACCCTCGCGCTCGTGTATTCATCCACACACTTCACAGTAATCTTTGTTGTCTTCCACTTTTGTGTGTGTGGGCTTGTGTTGTGGCTACGAAAAGAAAAAGAAAAAGAGAGAAAAATATGCTCCGTGCTCACTGCGCCTCTGCTCGCGCGCATGCCGCGGCGACGCGGTACAGTGTGCGACGTAACTTCTCCACCACGGCGGCCCTGCTGCAAATCCAAAACCGTGACAAGGTCATTGAAGGCACGCACGGTGCGGGACTGACGAAGCACGCTAGTATGGCGAACGCGCGACTTGATCCTCGTTTTCATCGCTCCCTCTCGCGCGCCACGCCGGCGGCCGACCTGTTCCGCTCCAAAGTCCACGAAGGTCTCGGCACGAGCGAGAGCGACCCGTATCTGCGCACGCTGCCGAATCAGGAGTCGCGACCAGCGGAGTCCATTGTGCTGTCCTCGGCGACAAGCACGGCACCTTCTCTCGATGAAGTGCAGAATCTCGGCAAGAAGTGGGGCACCATGCAGTACTGGATCGGCGAGCCACATGCGCGCTTGCCGCTCTACCTGAAAGCCCAGCAGGTACCCGACGCGCTCCCCGTGTCCCCCAAGGCTGAGCGTCTTGTGAGCGAGTTTGTGACTCAGGGCATCCAGAGCGTCACCAGCGCCTCGAAGGAGCAAGCCGCACTGAAGGAGCTGTGGGAGAAGGCAATCAAGGAGTACGGCGCTCTCAACACGCTCTACGCCTTCAACCGCGACGCGTTCACGACGGAGCTCACGAAGCTGCACCAGAAAACCAGCGACGCCTTTCTCGCCGCGTGCGCCAAGGAGGAGTCTGTGCTCGTGCTGGAGGTACTGCGCCGCAAGGCGATCCTCAAGCGCAACGGTTTCCTTGAGGAACTCCTGCCACTTGTCGAGAACGGCGCCTACTTGGGCAACGGTGACGCGGTGTGGCGTGTTTTTTTCCAAGCTGTCGAGGAGAGGAAGGGTGTGCTGTTTTCGCAGACGGAGAACAAGATGGTGGGCTTCGCGTGGGATGCGCTGATGCTTGAGGACTCCACGCGCACCCCGACCGTCTCGGCACCGTTGGCACTGTTCCTGACGCTGCTCGCTGTGCGGCTGAGCGACGGGCTCGTGCCCGAGACTGTGCGCAGCGAGTCGACGTACCTGGACGAGGGCATGACGGCATCCGTCACGCAAGACCGCGTGGAGGCGATGTGCCGTCTGTTGGACCCCACCGTCAAGCGCCGCTTTGTCGCGGACACCGTTCGCACGCTTCTCCAGAACGAAAAGTCGGCGGCGGCTCTCAGCGCGGCACTCCAGGCACGCGGGCTGCACAACCTCAGCCGCGAGGCCTCTCTGTGCGAGGCGATGAATGACACCCAGCGTCTGGCTGACGCCGAAGTGGTGTCCTTGCTTCCCCGCTTCGAGAACGCCGCGGAGGTGAAGTCGCTGCTGGCGTCTGTCATGAACGGCACGGACAACAAGGCCCGGGCGCACGCGGCGAAGGTCTTTGGTGTGCCCACAGGCTCGAGCGTGGACTGGGACAAGGCGTTCCAGGATGTTGACTGGAGCACGAACGCGCGCCGACTGACCACCGCGCTTCTTGCGGACAACACGACCCTCGCCGCGTTCGAGAAGCTGGTTCGCAACGCGATTGGCGCAAAGGGTGCGGCGCGGCAACTGTTCAACGAAGAGACGGCGACGGAGCTGGAGGCTGTGCGGCGTGCGCGAGAGGAGCGCGTGGCGGCAAAGAAGGCGAAGAGTGACAGCATCGCCTCCGCCCTCTCCTCGCACGACCAAGTCGACGGCGCCATGCGCCTCCTCCACGCACTGGGTGCCGACCTTAGTGCACTTGACGCACAGGCACGCGTCGCCGAGGGTGCGCTCCGCACGCCGCGCCAGACGATTGACCTCAGCGTGCTTGAGGCGCTGCTCACCGCTGTCGCGCGCCGACACCCCTCGTGGGTTGCCGCAGGTGTGCTGTCGCTTGGGACGCTCAAGGCCGATGCCGCCTCCGGCGACGCCTCCGCCAGCGCGCTCGAGGCGATGGTGCGCATGTACGTGCGTCTCGCGTACGTCCCGCACGCTGGTGCCGCCGCCATCGCGCAGCACACACGGCGCCGCATCGGCCCCATCGGGACGGAGCCGCACCAGTTCAACGTCCCGGCCGAGGTCGGCTTTGTGGAGCAGTACGACAACCTGCAGTACAAGCGCTACGACTGGCAGGGCTGGTACCAGCGCATGCTCGACATTCACAACCGCAACGTGTCGATCCGTTGCCGACTGGACGACCTGAAGCGCCTGGATGGCGAGGGCAACCCGTTCGCGGACCTGCAGACGGAGCGGCGCCTGCGCATCCTCGCCGGTGACCGTGTGGGCATGGGTGTGTTGAAGCTGGACAACGACAAGTACGAGGATCAGTCGGATAATATGACGTTTGGCTCGGGCAAGCTGTCGGAACTCCTCGCGGACGCCCGCAAGGCACAGCTTGGGCTTGAATACTGGCCGACGGTGGAGGTAAAGGTGCGCCGACCAAGTGGCCAGAGCCAGGCGTACTACTCAACGATGGACTTTGACCGCGTTGAGAAGAAGAGCCACGATCTGTACAAACAGTACCGCGAGGCGAAGAAGCGTAGCTTGTTTGTGACGCCGATGGACATGTGGCTTGACGTCAAGGGCATGCAGGTACGCAAGACGGTGGACAAGTCGGATGCCGACGGTTACACCGTGGACGCCCTCCACAGTGCCCTCAATGACCAGAAGGACAAATAAAGGCGGCAAGGGGGGTGATGCGTAGGTTTTTGATTTACTGCTGTTGTCATTGTTGTTGTTGTTGTTGTTGTGTGTGTCGTAACAGGCGAAAGGCCACCTTTTTGGGGAACAACAACAAGAACACCGAAGACACGAAAAAACAGAAAAGAGGGAGACTGAATAGTGACGATGCGAAGAGGGTGCAAACGCGCGGATAATCACGCTTGGTACGCCAAGGATCGGCACAGAGACTGTGAGCCACGAGATAATGTGGCGTCTCACCGTGTGGCGTGTTGTCTCGCAGAAAGCATTGCTTGCGTCATATCTCGTCGTTGCTGGGTAAGCTCGCGTTGGAAGCGGCTTGCACGCTTGTGTTGTCACCCACTTGACAAGGATCTCTCATCACCACCACCTTTTCATTTGTTGCTCTCTCTTGTGTACACACACACACACACACATACTCCCTCCTTCTCGTCCTCCTTCTCGCCCTCCTTCTCGCCCTCCCCCTTTTTTTATGCTGTCGCTCGCCGACTTCACCCCACACACAAAACGAATCGAACCACAGTAGAAAGTCTTTTAAGCGTACACGAGCACCATCTCTATTCAGCGACCATGAAGGTAGAACTCACCCTCCAGCACCTCGACGAGTGGATGATGCGGTGGCGCAAATTCCAGACGGAGAGCGACTGGCACATCGAGAAGAACCGCCAGTGGTGGCGCCGCTTCGACATGGTGACCGCCGGCGCCGTGATGGGCGGCCTGGTCATGTACACCGCTGGCAACGCGACGATCCGCCGTCAGTTCGGCCCCCCGCACTTCTTTGATGTCGGCTTCGATGCGCAGATCAAGCAGAGCGTCGTGAACATCATGACCTCCCGCTGGCGCTACACCCCCACCGGCTACGGCCGTCTGCTCGTTGTTGGCGTCCCGACGTACCTCACCTTCGTAGCCATGGAGCACGTGCAGGAGCGCCGCCGTCTGCGCCAGTACACCAAGCAGAATACCGTTTTTGGTGAGCAGGCCCGCCGCGTGATCGAGACCGGGAAGGTCGAGGAGTACCTGGCTGTCAATGTCCAGGCCTCCCTGCCCCAGGGTGAGCAGGCCCTTTACGCTTAAAGTCGGCGAGAAACACGGTGAAACACTGTGTTGCGTCTTCTCCAGGCCCCGTGACGCTCTGACTGCCTGGCGCATCTGTCTGCTTCTGCATTGGCCCGCCGACCTGTCTGCTCCTTCAGTTCAGTCTGATGGATCTTTTTCATCGGTAGCGATCCTTCCTCCCCGTCTGGCTCTCACTATCCTTTCACGAGTCCTCACTTTCACTACCCACTGATCCGTCAGTTGATGCTGCTGTGAGTGTTGGGCCGTCACGGTGAAGTGCGCGCACAGGCGTGCAGCGAACATGAGGCACGGACGGAAAACAAAAACGCCAGACAACAGGGACCATGCTAATCCCCTGGGAAGAGTAACAATGGTGTGAAGACAAGAGAAAACAAGAAAAAGTGAATACGAAAGAACAAAAGAAAAAAAGAAACGATGAAATTTTTGTAGGGTATGATTGGTATCGGACAGTTCTCTGTCACGCGTTTCTTTTGTTCACGTTTTTTTCTCTTCGTTAAACAACTATCAGTAGGCATTACATTGAAACAAAAAAGTTTAAATCTACAAAAAAACAGATGTGTGACATGGGTACACAAGCAGAGGCCGCAACTGTTCCAATAAGCACGGGCAGAAACGGCACGGATTGACGAGCAGCCTCTCACACGCCTGATGGTCGCACGTGCGGCCAGCATCAACCACCAAAGACAGTGTCCGAGGTGTGAGGTATAACAATAGTCTTGACACTTCTCCAGGGTGAAGGGACGCGAGATTCAGATATCGCTAAGCTGTGTTTTGGCGCTGAACAACTATTCACACACCCCACGCGCGCGCCGTCCACCGACTGGCAAAAAACGTGATGGGGTTTGGTGTGGTGAGCGAACAGGTGGCTATTTCACGGCGAGACACACGTATATCCGGCAGTCATTTCCCATCCCATCCCTCATATCTTACCGTCCTCACTCCCATCTGTACGCTCCGTGTCTGTGCTCACGGCCATATCAAACAGCAGTGCGTAGCTCACATATTTTCCTCGGTTTTGTTTTACTGCGACGCACTTTCCTTTACCAGGGCACGCTCACAATTTACTTTGCCTTGAACGCGTCTTTAAAGAGCATCGTTCTCTTGTCCCTCTCTCTCTACCACATCCAGTGAACGTGAAGCAGAACTCCCCGACACCTGAACGGTCAACATGGAGTACGAACCCAATCGGTGGACGCCCATCGACGAGACGAACTTGGCAGATCTCAGCTACAACCTAGCTCGAGATGCGAACAACACAAATGTAACGTGGGTCCCCGGCGACAGTAGCAGCGGAAGTTATTCGTCGCTACCGTTCTCATCCAGCATCAGTTCTGGCTGGGGCAGCTCCGCGTGGACCACACAGACTACGGAGGACAACTGGTATCCCACCACGGCCGCTCCTGGCGCACCAAAGGATCCCAGCATCTTCAGCTCCTTCGCCACGCAGGCCACAAGCAATGCGGGCACCGTCGGTGCCATCGTCGGCATCGTTATTGCGATTGTGGCTGTCATTGTTATCTTCATCCTTCTCTGCTGCTTTCGCGAGAAGATTATGAGCAAAGTGTGTCCGGAAAAGAGCCTCGTGAGCGATGAGTCAGGTGACGAGGAGGAGTTTGAAGTCGAGTACAGCGACGTGCGATCTATCGGCACCGACTCCCGGACCGGCGTCACGCGCCGCACAACGTACAGTGGCTTTGGCAGCGGACCGCGCTCACTGGTCTCGAGCACAGGCACGCCGACCATTGAGACCGTTTCCGTTGACCGCGTTCGGAGTGAGTACAGCAACGCTGCAATGTCACCAGCGTCCTACGCAGAGTTCTGATGCGCCGGGAGGCGTAAATATGTTTTGGAGCGGTCGTCACCAATGTGCACAGCTACTGAAGACGACGCTGATAGTTTCCCGTTCTCTTCTTCTTTTTCTTGATCATGTAGGCCGATCTTCCTCACCAAACACAAAAAAAATGTTTATTCGTTTCTTGTTTCATCTGTTCTCCCTTCTTTTTTTTCATAGCTCGTCGAACTTCACGTTGTTCCTCATGAGCTCAGTCATGTCTTCACGATAAGACAGCATCCATTTTTGTCACTTCCTCGTTCCCTCATTCTGGCTCGTCTTCACGTTTTTGTGTTCCGTCAGTGTTTCTCTCTTCACGAGAATTACCAAATCAAAACATGCATATTCCTCCTTTCTCACGGTTTCACACACACACACACACGCACACATTCTTTCGTGCGCACACGTGTGTCTTACTAGGCTCTGCACTCTCTCTCACACACGTTGACTCACGGGTACGGTCTCTGTCGTGGGCAGACGGGGGCTGACCATCTGGCGCTGACCAGGCGAGTACCTTCTCTCGTTCTATAATCAACACGCACCTGAAACAACATGTGTCTCTCAGCGCAAAAAACATTGCCTTGTCGTTCACTTGACCTCCCCCTCATTTTCTTATTCTCTTTGTAGAGCTTCAACCGCAACTGCATTGCCTCACTTTTAGACCGACCGTGCGAATGCTGGCGGCATCACGCGCGAGTGAGACAGATGCCTCCAGCTGCTCTGTCAGCGGCACTGCCGTAGATGGTGGCGTGAGACTTTTTGGGATGAACAGGCGCGCGGCAACGGCCCCAGACGGGGCTGTTGTCACATTTCACGAGGCCTGTCGTCACCATCAGGTGCGCCAACCGAACACGGAGCTGGTGGAGGCGCTCCTCGGCACAGAGCCGGATGCCCGTTACGACCACCTCACCGACTTGCGAACGCTGAACTGCGCCTTCCACTATTTCGGCGCGCGGCACCTCATGGTGTTGGCTGACTTTGTCAAAGCCGTTGATGGCCCACTGTTTGCTCAACAGCGCCTGCGCTTCTCACTCACACCATTTCTGCAGGAGCTGGTGCTGTGCAACCTCGAGCTCGACTTTGACATCCCGGAGGCCGCTGCGTTTCATCTCCAAAAAGGTCGCTCTGCACCATTCCCCCCACCCGTCAAAGTTGGTGCGAATGAGGCGTTCCGCCATCTCTT
Source organism: Wallacemonas sp. MBr04 (assembly GCA_030849635.1). Classification (NCBI taxonomy): domain Eukaryota; phylum Euglenozoa; class Kinetoplastea; order Trypanosomatida; family Trypanosomatidae; genus Wallacemonas; species Wallacemonas sp. MBr04. The sequence continues at coordinate 43,514 of JASANR010001577.1, forward strand.
TACAGCGCTCGAAGGCCACCCATCTCTTCAGCGCCTGGACCTTTCCAACAATGCCGTTGGACCCGCCTTACTGGCCGCGTTGCAGCGGCTCGTGAAGCGGACGCCGTCGCTGGTCGACGTCGAACTGAGCAACTGCGCGCTCTCCGTGAGTGAGCTGGAGGTGGTTCAGGCGACATGCCAACTGAATCAACGCCGCCTCGAGCAGAAGGAGACCAGCGCCGCGCGCGAACGGTTCGACAGCGAGTGGCAGCGACAGCAAGAAGCGTGGCTGCGGGCTCAGTTGCAGGGCAGCGAAGCTGTTGGTGGGCGTGGCCCCGCTCCGACCTCGTACGTCGCCACAGTGACTGGCCGCCCCACGCTGCGGTACCGCCTTCCCAAGGAGGACGCCAGCCTTTTGTCCCACGCGTGCCTGGATGTGGTCCGCGCCGCGTTCATCGAGCCAGCCGTGGCCTCTCTGACAACGTTGCAAGGTCGTCCTGTGCCGCGCGGCGTGCCCGCACCACTTTCACTCCCGTCATCTCCAAAGAATGCCGAGCTCACCGCACTGCTCATTGAACAAGTGTGTGCGTCATCCCTGTTCCGCTGCCTGCGCGAACACGTGCTACACCATCCCACAAAGCCGCCGAGCCGCTACGCCCACCTCGGCGCTACGTTCCGCTCGACCAAGGAAGATCACTACGCCCACATTTTGGCGACGCAGGACAAACAGTGGCGCGTCGTGGTCGGCCAACTTGTCCGTGCAATGGTGCGGTCAACCCTCAGTCCCGGTGAGTGTCTCTTCCGCGCCGGCGAGGAGCCGTACTGGGTGACGTTCGTCGCGCGCGTGCAGGACCCCAGCGTGGCAGGCCTGTGCGTGGAGGTCGGCCCCGACACACCGGCAGAGCTCCCGGCCACCACATACGGCTCACCCAAAGCAAAGGGTGGCAGTGCGCCGTCGCCGCATGCCTCCTCCTCCCCCACTCCTTCCCTCACGTACCAAGTACCGGGAGGCCAGTTTGTCGGTGAAGACGACCTCCTCGGGGCGGCATCGCACTACGTGTCGGACAAGTACACAGTGCCACTTCCCACCAGTCGGGCAGTACGGTCGTGCACCGCACACGTACGCACACCTGTGACGGTGTCCACGCCTGAGACGCGCGTGGCGGACACGCTGACGGTCTGGCAGATCCCCCGTGATGTCGCCTTCTTTTTTCTATCAACGCCGTTCCACGCACTGCACAAACGCGCCGCTCGCGTGCTGAAATTGTTTCCCTCGCTGCAGACTCTGCCGTCGTCGCTGCTGTCCCGTGTGGCGTACGCGCTCCAGCCCGTTGGTATCACAGCACTCGAGCTTCGCGATGCCCAGGGCAACACGGCGAGTGCACCCGCAAGCGGTGGGGATGACCCGCGATTGCAGGCCGATCGTGCCGCGATGGAAGCCAACATTTACGTGCTCGAGGAGGGCGAGTTTTACTTGGGCCACAGCAACGCCAAGGGACGGTGGTCCGAGAAATCACTCGGAGGCGGCGTTGTCGTCATGAATGCGACGTCGCTGGCGCTTGACGCGGTGGTTCGCCGCGGTCTCGAAGAGCGTGCTGGCGGCGCGGGTGACCATGACACAGGCGGTCGTGGCGTGCGCGGCGAGAAGCTGGGCAAGGAGGCGTTCGAGCGGCAGTATCGCGAAACGCAACGGCACCAGCAGCAGCAGCAACTGGGTGGCCTTGCATCGTCGCCACACGACACCGTATCCTCTGCGGGTTCACCGCTCGCGGCGGGTGCTAGCACGTCATCGGCAGCAACGGAGGCCGCGCTGTCGCTTGGCGGGTCATCGTCTCACTGGAAATACTACGTTGTCTCGAACGCGGACTTTGCGAGCCTGCCTCAATGCGTGCGGATCGCCCTCACTGCCACACACGTTTCTTTCGACGCCTGAGCGAGAAGCAAGTGTGTCCGCACGACAAGCAATACCATGTACACTACAGTCAGGCATGCTAATGTCCACGACACACACACGCACACAGAATATATATACACACACAGCAAGCCGAACATACACACACACACACACCTATGGGTTCCTATGTTCTACTTGGTTTTTTTTCCATGACGTGGTTCAACATGATGAAAGACAGGCATGGGTGAGAGCTTATGTCTGTACTCCGCACTGTCAAATCATTGCGCTACAACCACGACTCTGTCGTCTGCCGTTCACTAGCGTGTTGTTTGTCACTCTGCATGAGTGTGCATCACTTTGCTGTAACACTGCCATCACCCCTTGCACATACATACGTACACGCACACATCAACCGCGCCATCTCTTCCTGCTCGCGTTTCTCTTCTTCTCCCTCCACCTTCGCACTTGACTGTGTTTCTTGCATGATACGTGATTGGATACTTCCGCCTGTCGTTGTCAGGTAGTTTGTCGACGACTGCATCATCTGAACGCCCCCGTTGCAGTTTTCTTTCAAAACCGCTCAGCGAGCATTTGAGCGTTCTTCTCTTCATTACTTCTTCTTTTTTTTTTGTGGGACGAACTTGCGTTGTTTGGTTGCGGTAGCTGCTACTGTCGTCGTTGTTTCCTTCCTCACTTAGTGTTTTTTCTTCCTTCTCTCCTCCCTTTCCCGCTTCGTTTCGTGTTGTCTTCCGATCCACGACGGTCGTCCCCCCCCCCTACGTGCTGATTTCTTCCCTCTCGGTGCGACAAGAACGGAAAGACATGTACCCTAGTCCTAATTCGCCAACTGGACGTGGTGATGAGTCAAATTCTGATGTCTGTACTCCCCCGCTGGTCTTCACGCCGCACTTTGTCGGTGGCTCGACCCCGCCGCAGTACGTGGAGGGCAACGGCACGCCACCGATGCAACCGCTGCAAGTGTTCACCAATTTCAACCCACACAGCAGCGGCGCGAGCTTGCCCCGCCGTGAGAGTCAGCTGTTTGAGGCGGAGAACAGTCCCATTCGCGTCAAGGCTCGCACACGCGACGGCCGTCATTCCCCCTATTTAGCCGCCAACCCAAACGCCGGCCAGATGGACATCGAGGGTCAGGGCGTGTACGGCTTTAGCTACTCCGGCACCAGCAGTCCCCTTGCCGTATCGACGCCAACGTCCCGCGCGCCTGTCCCGAACTTTGGTCAGTTAGCGGGCGACGAAGCTTACAATCGCGGCGAAGACTATTCACAAGGCATGAATCAAGCACACATGTACAACCAGCACGGCAACTACTACATGGGTGGCGGTGGGGGTGCACCGCCGCAGTCGTATGGCCCCGGCATGCCGACCCAATCCACTAACCCGTACGCCAGGGGGAACATGCCGCAGCAATACCAGCAACAGCAACAGCAACAGCAGGGCCAGCAACAGCGTGCCGTAGTCGCGGAAAAGGTCTACTCACACTCGTCACTCGATCCCGCCTTTGAGTTGCCGAGCCAAGTAGTCCACCGCGCGCTGAAGGGGCGTTGCCGCTTCATTGCGTTTCCGAATAGTCTGCCCGCCCAGGCCGCGCAATCCACGACACCAAGCACGGCACCCCAGGACGACAACGGTGTGGCGCTCTTCATCGGGCAGGTGCGCTTCGAAACGACACCCGCTGAGCTGACCTGGCTTGTTCAGCGCACCTGTGGTGCTGTTGCGAGCCGCCTCGAAGGCCGTGGCGCGGGCTGCTACCTCCTCTACTGCCGTGGCGAGACGGATCTGCAGCTGATTCGCGGTCTGCACAAGCGTGTCCTCTTTGATGTTGGTGGTGCCTGGCTGGCCCGCACGCCGGAGGAGGTCGACGCACTGTGTGAGTACGTCGCCATCGATGCCCCACTCCTGTCCAAGAAGGCACGGCTTCCACGCGACTCGATGGTGGTGGAGGACCTGAAGCTCGACGCTGCGCCGCCGCACCGCGGTGGCTCTGGTGGCGACGGAGGCGGCACACCGGGGCACGGCGCCAAGCGGTCGGGTCCTGGGCACGGTGGCAGTAACGCCCACAACCGCCACAATAACAGCAACCATAATAACAATAATAGTAGTCAGGCGAACACGCAAAGCTCCGGTAATGACGGCCAGGCAAACCAGCGCCCGCAGCACGGCACCGGCCAACACTGGCGACAGGGGAATGGCTCCAATCACTCTTCAGCACCGCCGCCACCACCTGAGTACGCGAGCACGGTCCAATCCGCTGGTGGCAATGCGGGCGGACCGTCTCCGCCACCGTATGGTACGCAGTGAGCAGAGAACAGCGTTGAAACGTCTCTCCCCTTCTTTCGCTCAGTCGCACACACAAAATTCGACGACGTGGTCTAGCGATTCTCCTGCGTCGCGTTGTCTTCCCCGCCACGGATTCGTTTGCTTCTTTTTGTTTTTTCTTGCCTGTGTGTGCATGTGATCTTTTTTCGTTGACCGTCTCGTTTCCGTTGTTATCCGTTTTTCGTTGTTGCAGAGTGTGTTGTGCCCTCGTTTCATCTTCGGTTTCTCCTCAGGTGAGCTTGTACCCGATTGCTACTTCCGCGTAAATTATGTCAGCGCCGCACCTGATGCGGATTTTCTTCTGTGCCTTTTTCAGAGAGGTACACACTCAGCGACAACACACACACACATGTATACAGACGACACAGCGACTGTGACTGCGAATAGCAGTTAGGGGAGAGGGCTTGCTTTTCGCAACACCCGCACTAGGGACACTGTCATCCCACAGGCACTCCCACTGCATGATCGACACCTGTATCTCCGCCAAGTGACACATCCGTGTGGTCGTACTGAGTCCGTCGGATAGAACCCTCCCTCTGTGGTTCTGCCCTGCGCGCACGAATTCCCTTCGCTTCTGTCATCAGTCCGTGCTACTCTGCTGCCTTTTGTTCTCGTCGTCGTGCTCGTATCTGTCTTTGTCACCACAACCACCTCTTCCCACCTCCCTCTTCCTCCTCACGTGTTTCACTGCGTGCCGTTCTCACTTGCGCTCGACTCGCACCCTTCTCTCTCTACCACCCTTCTATCACATACTACTACTACTGAGCCGCCTATTTCCTCCGATGAGTTTGTCCGAGTCGTCATCTTCTTCATCAAGCAAATCGTGGCGGAACGATGCTGAAACGCACACATTGGAGCTTGATGGTTCCAGCCTCGGCACACGCTTCAGCCATTGTTGACTTCGTCAACAGCACGCTGCCAACTGCCACGCCCTGGTTGCTGTTCGCGAACGACAACACAACTGTGACTCAACTGGATGAAGCCATACATTGTGCTTCAGGTGGTGAGCTCCTCCTCGGTGCGTACTTGCAACATCGCAAGCAACTGTTGTGTGCGTCTGCCAAGCTGCCCACGTCACAAGCGTTGTCATCGGCACCTTCTGTGCGACCCATCGCGATTAGCGCCGTTGCCGGTGTGGTGGCGAGTCTGAGGTGTCTCGTCGAGGCACGGCCCGATTGCTTGCCGCAATGGCGGCAACTTTACGCACTGAGTCCACCACTCCGCCCAAGTGACGCCCCGGGTGCGTCGCCTTGCTGTGGCTGGACGGATAGTGGTCCTACCGTAAATGCGGAACCGGTCCCGCTGTGGACGCCGCACGCTGTGGTTCACTACGGCGGCTACGAGTCAGGCGACCTGGAGCGCTTTCTTTTGCAGGATATCCTCAGTGGTGTGCCGCGACTTGAGGACATGGGTGTCGACGATGCCTCTTCCGCATCGGCCGTTGTAGGAGGCAAACGAGAGCCGATCTACGTGCGCCGCAGTGCACGACATCACACGAATGAACTGCACGCACGCGGCTGTCGCTTTCTGGATCCAGACCTCGCGGAGCTAAGCCTCATCGTGACACCAGCTGACGGCACACCCGTCGTGCGCCAGCGCACGTTCTTATCTTTTGCTAGCCCTTCCATCACGCTGACCGAATTGTGCCGTGAACGTGATGCGGTGCGTCGGCAGACGTTGCGTACAGCCTTTGGCTACTCCTTTACCACGCTGAAAGCTGGCCTGCCGTTTCCGCTCCTCCTCGCGGCCTCAGCGCTCCAGAAGTGGCACGCGGAGTCAACGGCACCCGCACTACGATGTGTAGCACCGTTCTGGGTGTCTGCCGTGGCCCACCGTTGGTCTGCGTGCCCCAGCGACGCGCACCTCGTGGCTGCCCAGTCTTTTCTAAAGGCCAACGGCGACAAGGTGAGCAGCGACGAGACGGCGCCCGACGCATTGCACACATGCTGCAGTGCCGAAGGGAGTTCAAGGCCATTGGGCGGGGCTGAGCTTCGCCTGTTGGCTGGCGTCATCGCTGTCAGCACGGCTCTGGACATGCGTCGGATGTCGGCAACGGAGTGGCACAACACGTACGCGACTAATTTCTTTCTCACGCAAGAAAGCTTCGCTGCATGTCCCGAGGTGGCACGCCTGCGCTTGACGCGGGCACAATGGACGGACTCGTCTGTCCACACGCTTTACACACGCTGCCGGCGCGACCACTGATGATCACTGCCATCGCTGGAGCGGACTCATTCTCACATAAACAACTCCACAGCGGAAGTGGACGAACACGTGCCCACCACACGCTAGTCGAGACACTCTTTTTCTCACATGCACACACACAAAAAAGAAAGAAAGAAAATTCTCTATGCTGAGACGCGTGCGCTCATCCACTTAACGGCGCAACTTGTCATTTGCGCACTCGTTGTTGTGAACTGCCTGAGAACATGTGTGGAACAGTTGCCGTACGGGGACCATCGCTACGAAGCGCAATATGTGTTGCCGCTCACTGGAAAAGTACATTCCCACTTCTCTCCATCTCTCCGGCTCGCTGGCTTTCTGTCCATGGTTGTTGTTTTTCGCACTGGCGTGATCATTTTGTTGAACACGACACATAGAGAAAGTGATAGAGAAAGCGGTCTCACTAATTTCTCAAAAGAAAAATTCAGTCTTGTCCTCTTTTTATTTTATTTGGCAGCCGACCAGACGGAAAAACACACGAGCACAAACCGCATCGTCCCACAATGGAGTGTCTCGTCATCTCGAGTGTGGCTGAAAAACTTGAGCTGGTCGTGGATGATGACATGACCATCGGTGACGTCCGCGGCGTCATTCAGGCGATGCTCGATAGCCCAGACGACAGCGATGTGGTCATGGTAGTGAACGGCTGCACGCTCTCCGACGACGAGGCGCCGTGGAGGGACGCCATGGCTCACTGCTTCCCCAGTGCTGCAGTGCCGCCGAAGGTGAAAATTTACGTGCGCATTGGAGGCAAGCGAAAGGTTGAGATGGACAGAGATGTCCTGCGGTACTCGCTGCCCTCCAAGGAGTCGAAGGAGGAGGAGCTCAACGCAGAGCGCGAGCGGGCGCGGCAGATGGAGCCCATGATTGAGCAAATGTCCAAGAACCCACAGTTTGTCGAGATGATGATGCAGATGCAGCCAGGCCTGAAGGAAATGGCTGACGCCAATCCTGAAATCGGTCGTCAGCTGCGCAACCCTGAGATGCTGAAGGAGATGATGATGTCTCAACTGCATCCCGACCGTCGCCGCGACATGGGCCGCAATCTCGAGCTGCAAATGTCGCAGATATCGGCGATGCCTGGCGGTCAGCAGATGCTGGACCGGTACATGCACGGCATGCGCGACGATCTCGACCGGGCTGACTTTGGCAAGCAAAGCACTGATGACCTGCATGAGACCACGCAGGAGATGGCACGTCCCCAGGCAGGGCACACGAGTAACGCAGACGCACTGCCAAACCCGTGGCAGACACCGCAGCTGCCAGCACAAGCGCCTGCCTCTTCCTCTTTCCCCTTTGGCGCAACGGCGGCGGCCCCCAACCCAATGATGACGAACCCCGCCTTGATGCAGCAGCTTATGGCAACCATGGGCAACGGTCCGGCAGGATGGGGCGGCAGCTCAGCCGTACCGGCAGTTGCGGCCCCCACGACAGCACCACCCCAAATGGACTACACCTCACAGTGCGCACTCATGCAGGAGATGGGGTTTGAGGACAACGACACGAACCTGAGAGCTCTCCAGGTCACTTCTGGTGACGTCGAGGCCGCCGTTTTGCTGGTTGCTGAGCAAGCTGAGGAGGAGGAAAATGCGCGCGAGCAAGATAGTCAGGGGACGGACAACAACAACACGAAGAAGAACGAATGACCCCGTGCGGGGAGGGACCTCTGTTTGATTCTGTTTAGCTGTAGCTTCTCCTGCACCTGCCGCATTGGCGTGAGATCGAGCTCATTGGTCACTCGTACTAGACTTATGCGTGGTTCTATCGTATGAAACCCGTTATTTGCATGATTTTTGCGTTGCCCTCATTCATCCCTGTTCATAATGACACATCTGAAAAGCACCGACGCTGCCAAACAACACACACATACAATACGCTCACGGACACATTCCTGTGGTTCACATGCGTCTCTCTCAATTGTGTGTGCACGCCTTGCCATGGTCATGTGCGACGAGCCACCCGTGAACACGTCGTCATCAACATCTAACACCCCGTGCTTTTGACTCGCACCTCACTTGTCTCTCACTCTTCGTTTCTCTACGAACCTTTGCACGTTCGAGCCTGTGCATCTTCTCATCAGGCACTCACTCATACATATATACATACATATTAGTCACAGGGTGGCTGACAGTCACCATGCGCTTTCTCGCTTCGGCGCTTGTGGGCGGTGCACTTGCGTGGACGTGGCGTGCTCAGAACAGCACCGCCGAGTGCTATCGCAGCATTGAGAATCCACTGCACTTCCGCAACAAACAACGGAAGGGGCAGGTGTTCTCGCAACGGTACGAGCCGTACACACTCGGCGAGGTGATCCCCATCACGGCCGATACGGCCCTCTTTCGTTTCCTGCTTCACGACGGCGACGACGAGTTCAACCTGAAGCCCTGCTCGACCTTGCAGGCGTGCTACAAGTATGGCGTTCAGCCAACCGACCAGTGCCAGCGATTCTACACCCCCGTCACCGCGAATCACACCAAGGGCTATTTTGACCTCATCGTCAAGCGTAAAACAGGTGGTCTCATGACGGCGCACCTGTTCGGCATGCACCTAGGCGACAAGCTCCTGTTTCGCAGCGTGGCATTCAAAATCCAGTACAAGCCAAACCGCTGGAAGCATGTGGGCATGATCGCTGGCGGCACGGGCTTCACGCCCATGTTGCAAATCATCCGCCACGCCCTCATCGAGCCGTGGGATGACGGCAAAAAGGACAAGACGAAGCTGTCGTTCCTGTTCTGCAACCGCACCGAGCGCCACATCCTCCTGCGTGGTGTCTTTGACGAACTCGCGCAACAGTACCCGCGTCGCTTCAGGATGTTCTACACGATCGACCTCGCGATTGACAAGGAAAAGTGGCTGAGTGAGCCGAACCACTTCCTTGGCCTCGTGACGAAGGAAATGGTGAAGGCCTCAATGCCGGAACCCCAGGAGAAGAATAAGATCATCATGCTCTGCGGTCCTGATGCCCTGCTCAACCACGTCGCCGGCACGCCAATGGGAACCATGAGCTCCATGTCCAGCGGCTATCACGTTCAACCAATCGCTACGGATCTCAACAACCTCGTCGACCTCGGCGGTATCTTGAAAGAACTGGGTTATCTGAATGAGGACATTTACAGATTTTAGTCGGGCTACTTTGTGTTCACAACAACATCAAACAACACACACACACACACACATACAGACAAGTATATATTATACATACGTTGCACTTTCGCTTCTTCCACATGACGCGAGTTGAGTGCGGACTGACGCGTTTCCTCGTCATATCTGGGCATTACTGAGGAGAAGAAGATGGACGATCAGTGCTCTACTTTTTCTGATTTTTTCGAAGACAGAGCAGTAAATGATTCATCTCCACATGAATGATTTTCCTCTTCTCATCACCTACATGTTGCGGGCCAAATGTCGTCGTCTGTTTTCACGCGTCTTCAGCGTTTATTTACTTTCTCTATCCCTCTCCCTCTCTCACACACACTCTCTCTGACTATTTTCTCCTTCTCTTTTCACACGAACTGCTCAGTGTTGTCTTCCTGTAGGTGTGACCTCGCTGTCACTTTTTCACCCCCCTTACCTTCGTATCTCCAGTATAGCTCCTCCTCACTTATCTCTTAGCCCTCCCTTGTCCCCCGCTTCTTCTCCCCCGAACTAGCCAATCATGCTTCGCTTCACACGTCCGTCGCTCACGGGTCGTGCGATGATTTCTCGTGGTAGCCCCGAGTGGTCGCACCGGCTGGACCTCAAGAAGGGTAAGAAGACCACGCTCTCGCACAAGCTCGGTACGAGCAAGCCGAACAACGCGCTGCAGTACGCGCAGATGACCATTCACGATCTCACCGAGTGGGTGCTGACGTACTCACCCTGGCCACTCACCTTCGGTCTCGCCTGCTGTGCCGTCGAAATGATGCACTGTTACGCCGCGCGTTACGACTTGGATCGTTTCGGCATTGTGCCGCGTCCCACGCCGCGTCAGGCTGAAATCATCATTGTGTCTGGCACGGTCACGAACAAGATGGCCCCGCTGCTGCGCAACATTTACGTGCAGATGGTGAACCCCAAGTGGGTGATTTCGATGGGCAGCTGTGCGAACGGTGGTGGCTACTACCACTTTTCGTACTCCGTCCTTCGTGGTTGCGAGCGTTCCATTCCGGTAGACTTCTGGATTCCCGGCTGCCCGCCGTCCGCCGAGAGCCTGGTGTTCTGCCTTCACAACCTGCAGAAGAAGATCCGCTGGCACGAGATTCAAAAGTACTCCGTCCGATAAACACAGAAGGAGCGCGTGCTCACAAGGTTCCTCCCTTCTTTTTTTTGTTCGCAACCCTTTGCACCACGCTTTGACGCACACACACGCACTCCGCACGCGGTTTTCCGTTCACTTTTTCTTGTTTTGTATGTTTGTGTGGTGCACCTGCCGCGTGTTCTGTCGGGTCCTGAGCAGAGCACCTTCAACTGGGCGTGCGCACCGCACTCCTGAGTAGCATTAAATCTTTACCCGTATCTAGTCATCATCAGTTCTCGCTCCCTCCGCCTCTCCCACTCTCCTGGTCATTCTCTTTGTGTGTGCCCCACACCTCTGGGCATTGCCTTGTCCACAGCATGCGTGTGCGTTGAGGAGACAGGACTCGCGAGGCGAGAAAGGGCGGAGTGGCGGGAGTGCAGTGCGCTTCTTGCAAGCGAGAAGACACTTTGGTGTTCGTTTGGCGGTGGCATATGTTGACGTGTCATTCATGGCGTCTTGCTTTTTCTTTCTTTATTGGTTGACTGTGTTGGCTTCGCACCACTTTTGGTGAGTTGACTGCACTCACGCTCTCAGTGTACACATATCTGTCATAGCTTAGCAAAGAGAAAAGGAAAAATACTACAACCCACTACCTGATGGACACACACACACACAAAAGGAAGCAATGCTGGTCGCCCTGCGCGACAAACATTTCTCCGCTGAGAGGTAGCCACGCGAAAAGCTTTGCGTTTATTTACACACATTGCTCTTGTCTCTTCTGTGCTCTACGCGAGGCAGCAATCAGCTCTGGTGACTCTCGTCACCGTCAGCACATACAAACGTCCGCACATGTGTGTTATTTTCCCCTCACTTTGTGTGTTGACGCCGTGGCGTTGATGCGGAAAAAACAAAAGCGGAAGAAACTGTGCTGTTTGTTTCTCTTCCTCTCTTCTGTTCCGTTCAACCATTTTGTTCATCCACCTTTCCTCCCGTCCCTTCCTGCATGGTTTCTCTGGCTTTGATTTGCAAACAGTTCCCCTCTCTCGTTTTCATACCACTCTTATTGTTCATCATTTTTCCAGTGCAAAACAATGGCGATGCTCCACATTGTGCTGTTCAAGTTCGACCCCGAAAAGGTGGCCGCCGAGTTCCCTCCCGGCCACACGTTCCAGGACGCCGTCAACCACCTGCGCCAGGTTGTGCCCGGCGTGCTTGAGGTGACGATGAACGAGAAGAACGCCACACCGTGGGCAGGCTACGTGGACTGCGCACAGGGCTACACACATGCGCTGGTCTCCAAGCACGTTGACGCCGCGGCGCTGAAGGTCTACGCCGAGTTTCCGGACCACAAGGCTCTCCAGGCGCGTTTCGGCAAGTGCATCTTGGCGCCGCCACTGCGCATGGAGCTCGACATCCCCAGCAGCCACATCTGATGACTGCCACACACAGCGGCAGACACACACACACACACTATCGACTTTTGTAAAGCCATATGCTAGTTAAGCATACTGTACTGGGGCGACGCAGGTTTGCGCGTTTTTGAGGCGTACGCTCGTCGCAACTCCGTGCCCCCTCAAAAGGAAAAAAAAAAGGACATGGTCTCAGACAAACAACAACCACAAAAACGTTCACACACACACACACACAAAAAAAAAAGGATGCACAGATCATTGTGCCCATCAGTGCAACCAACAATATAACAAAAACGCTGTCGAGCACCTCTCACGTGCTTGCCGTCTTGCTTCGAAACGAAAGATGAAGTGAGAAATGCTCCACCAGTGTCATGTGCCTGTTTCTTCTTGAACATGAGTACGGCTTCCTCTTGCTTCAACATCATATCTGTGGCTGTCCCGCACGTATCGTATACAGAATGAAGTGCACAGAGTTAGTCACCTACACGATAATGCCTCCCTCATGCTCCTGTCCTTTTCATACACTCCACTTACAAGAGCCACGCGAAAGCAACAACAACAGCAACAGCAACTGAATCAACGAGGACGGCGTATCGAAATCTGCACTCCCCTCTCCCTCTCCCCCCAAACATACATCACCCACACAACAAAATTGAGATAATATCAAAACGTAACAAATGTCAAACATGACCTCCATGGACCCTGAAAACGGCAAGCCCATTGTGGACCAAATGGACCCCCACGTCAACTCCGTCTGCCACGTCGTCATGCTGCAGGTCAAGAAGGAGATTGACGAAGAAAAGCTCCAGAAGCTGCTCTACATGACACGCAAGAACGTCCCTGGCCTCATTGAGCTGCAGTTTGGCAAGAACGACCTGGAGATGTACAAGGGCAAGAATGAGCAGCCGGATGGCAACACGCACGCACTCTTTTCACGCCACGAGAACGCCGAGGCTCTGCGCGAGTACCAGCGCCACGCAGATCACGTGGCCCTCGCCAAGTTTCTCTTCGCGCACATTGGCCGCGCACCCACTGTGGTCGATTTTGTGAACATTCGTGCACACTTGTAAAGACGAGGTGCTGGGTGTGGGGCCTCAGCCCCCACATTTCCTCCAACTTTCAAAAGCTAAACTGAAGATGAAGACAGCGTCCATCAAAACAAAAAAAAACATGACAGAAAGGCAGTATCGCTTCTTCAATCAACCCAAAAGGATGATCGTCATCATACTGACAGGGATGGGTGACAAAAATGCAGTTGACCGTCACACGTACACACATGACAACCGTTGACCTTGTCACAAGAGAGTAAGAGCTGAGGACAGTTCTGTTCCTCTCTCTCTCTCTTCCCCCCTCCATCTCCCTCTCTTTCTTGACGCACACACACTCTTTGTTTTTGATTGAATGTTTTCTTCGTTTGCCTTCCCAGTTGCTCTTCTGCATTTCTTTATCTTTTTTATCCATTTCTGTCCTTTACCACTTCTCTGCGCGTTGCTAAATGCACCTCAGTTCGTACACGGTGACGCTGGCACGCACAGGCATGCACAAAAAAAAATACAATCACTCTGTGCACAACAATGGCCCTTTTACATGTCGATAGCAAGTCCCCTCGTGGGCACAGTGTACCTTCAGTCTCCGTTGCGCTGCCAGTCGCAAAAGACCGAGGCATCATGCGGACATGATGATTCTCGAGGACACTACCATCGACCTCCGTGAATTACGTGCGCCGATCGGTGATGGCTCTGCCAAATATACTCCTAAGAACCTTTCCTAAACACATCTTTCCTTCCTCATCCCCCCCCCCTCCGTGTCCCCTCACTTCCAACATCCTCGTTCCTTTTTTTTGTTGTTGTTAAGCTACAGTGTTTTTTTCTTGCTTTTTTCATTCATTTTTTTCTTTGCTGTACATCTCCCTGTGTCACCTCGCCATTCGTGCATCGTGTTAGATTCAGAAACAACCTAGATCTCTTTTTTTCCTTTTCTTTTCCAACCTTTCGCCGTTCGTTGTCGTGTTTTCTACTAGTTTGAATTCGTAAAGTTATTTTCGAGAAAATGACATCCAAGAACGTCCTCGCGGATGTGGTACGTGTGTCGGGCTCGAGCGTGTTCCTCGCTCCGGCTGCAGGTGAGGCGGTTGCGTTCGGCACAGTGAGCAGTGCCCCGCCGTCGCACCGCTCTGTTCTTCAGAGCAATGGCCTCATTGCAAAGGTCTGCGCCACCGTGAGCAAAAACGACGTTGGCGTGCTGGGACGCGCGCTCTGGGAGCACCTCCTCGTGGCGGCTGGACTCACGACCAAGGCGGCGCTCCAGATTCCGAACGAGCTCACCATGGTCGAGTGGCCGCTGTTGAGCGCGCAGGACTACGCGGAGCGTGTCCGCTTCTTCCACGCTCGCCACGACAGCAAAAGCATCAACACCTCGACGTACTGCGCGCCTATCCTGGAGGTCAAGGAGTGCCACATCAGCGAGCGCAGCCTACAGGCACACGTGTGCGTCGTGTGGATGCCGCGGTACCGCAACGACCTCATCGCCTGGACGCAATCGCAGCTGGCCAACAGCAAGTGGGTGCCGGAGGCCCACATCATCAAGGTCATTCGCCACACCGTGGAGGCGCTGCACCTGGTTCGCGAGCTGGTTGTGCCGAACTTCAACGCGACCCAGGAGCCGGCCGTGGCGCGCTCCGACATGGCACGCACGGGCGGCAGCCCTCCGCGACCACTCGGCTGCCCACAAACGTTCGAGATGGAGGACGTCCTCGTCATGATGGACGACAACAGCCCCGTCTTCGTGCTCACGGCCTCTCTCATGCACAATGAGCGCAAGCTGACTGCACTGGCGCAGGTCTCGCAGGAGGACACGAAGCAGCTCACGATGTTCCCGTACATGGCCCCAGAGCAGGTCACGCCGAACGACAGCGTGATTGCCAACGCCAAGTTCGATACATGGGCACTCGCCACAGTGGCCTTCAACGTCGCGCGCGGCACCCCGTCTCTGGCGAGCCAAGTGCAGCGCTTCACTCGCCGCAACGGCGTCGACCTTCCCCTCAACCACCCCGCCGTGACGCCGGATGTCATTGTGCGCCGCGTCCGCAAGGACCTTGAGCCAGGTGCGTACAGCAATGTGGTCGTCTCGGTGCTGTTGCTCATGATGTCGATGGACTTCCGCACACGCCCCGGCATGACCACGTGCCTGCGCATGATGCAGGACGTGGATCGCCCCACGCCGATTGTGCGCTTCCCACTCGCCATTGGCAGCTACGACCTCCTCCGACTCCCTGCCGTGGATAAGATCCAGGTCAACTTGAACGCGCGCAAGTACGTGACGCAGGACAACTGTGTGCTGTGCAAGTGCGAGCGCAATCTCACCAAGTGCCGTGCGAAGGAGCACACCCAACACGTGCCTGCCGTGACCTCGCCGACGTGGGCGTCAGAGGAGCTGCTACCAGGCATGGTGCGGCCTGATGAGAGTCAGATGCTCTATCTCTACCCGCTCGTCCCGGCTGTGGAGGAGAAGGAGCGCCGCCGCCTCGTCGCGACCGCCCTTGGTGGCAAAGACACGCTGGCGTCGCTGAACCACAGCCACGGTGCCGGTCTCGGCTCTGTGGAGAACAGCGTGAGCCTCGACGTCGCGACGATCGAGCGCGCCAATCTGTTCCAGCTGTTCGGTGGGTTCGCGGTGTGCGACGTGAAGAACGTCAAGAACAGCGACGGCAAGTCGGTCCCCAAGGCAAACCTGCGCGAGGTGCTCGTGCCGTACCCGGCCAACGCACTCCGCCGCCCCGAGGCCTCCTGGTCGGCGATGCAGATTCACTTTGCCGGCGCACAGCCGTGGGTCGCGCACTGCACGCGCCAGTTGCAGCGCAAAGGCCGCATCAGCAGCCAGATCCCCTTCCTGTTCTGCGGGACCTTCAAGGAGGTGAAGTGGTTCGCCTGGATTGCGCCGGGCGAGACGTTCAAGCTCGACACTGGCCTCGACTGGACGCCGGCGCCGAGTGGCGCGTTCGTGTTCTGGTTCAACTCGAACCTGGAGCCGACCAGTCTGGACCGCTACTTCCCCTTGACCAGCGTGCGCGGACTCACCCTGCAGGCGCGCCTGCCGCGCACAGTCCTGCCCGACAACGTGTTCCTGCGCCACGTCGAGCGCGGCGATGGCTCGTCGCACATGAGCGCGATGCAGAGTTACGCCACGGTCGCCCGCAGCGCGGATCGGCCGCTCTCCCGGCGTGCGTCGGAGACGTCACCGGAGCGTCGTCGCGAAAGTGCCGCCCGCCGCCGCAGTGGCGCCGTCTCGAACATGGAGATCCCGACCACCCCAGGCATCGTGGAGGACCCACAGCGCACCACCCTCAACCCGCCGACCTCCGCCCGCGACCGCAGCAAGTCCGACGGGGACGCCCCGCGCGCTCGCGACGGGAAGATCTCACCACGGCTCCGCAACCAAAGGCCGCAGTCGACGCAGCGTCAAGCGTGCCGCGTGGCGTCCATCGACACGAGCGGCGCCGGCGCTCTCACGGCCCCGCAGCGGAGCCGGTACGCCACGCCACCGACGGACATCCCACTCGTCAACGAGGCGGCACTGATTGAGCAGCAGAGGCAACGCAGCACCTCACGCGAGCGCCTGCCGCGCAAGTCCAAGTCACCCGCGACGACGTCGCCCGACGCCAGCCGCGGTGCGCCGGAGTTTGGCGCCTCGCGCATCGAGACTCCGGACCTCCCCTACGAGTGGACACGCCACGACGAGAACCAGTCTGGGCCCCGCACTTTCCTCAAGACGAGCAACAGCGGCAGCCACCGGAGCTCGACCTCGCCCACCACCCCATCCATTCCGTTGGTTCACGGTGTGGCGCCTGCGGCAAAGGCGACACCGACGGCGACAACCCCCAAAGCACCGGCCGCTGGGGCCGACAAGAACCGTCAGCTCCCCACGATCGACAGCGGTAAAGGAAGCCGACGCCACTCCGCAGGCGATGCGGTGGCGGGATCCAAGGGCGACCGCCGCACGTCTTCTGCGACGCCGACGCTGACAAAGCCCGCCCAGTTACCGCCTGACGAGGTGGCGGTGCTGGACACGCAGGTCTATGGCCTGTGGTGCGGCGCAGGCATGATCGACGCACCGTTCCTCTCCTTGACCTTCTGGGTGAACGGCACGAACGACCACGGCACGATGCAGCAGCCCGTCAAGGTGACACCTGGAATCCGCACGGCGTTCCACGCCCCCGCAGAGGCTGCCTACATGTGCTACCTGTCCAACCAGGCCCCGCTCTTCAGCCGCAACCACTGGCACAACTACGAGGAGAGTGTCGCGCCGCGTTTGCTCGCAGACGGTGCGTCCGTGCTACCGCAGCACGGCTTTGCCTTTTATGCGGCCGACGAGGCGCTGCTGGGGTTCGTGACCCTTCGCGTTTCACTCTCGCCCAAGGCGTGCAGCGGTGAATTCCGTCTGCCGCTGAAGCCAGTCCGCTCGTTCACTGGCTTTGACGAGGCCGCGGCCCGCTTTTACGCGTCGTACATTGGCGACGACTGGGCAGGCGCGCCGTCACCGCACAGCCAATCTGGCACCTCCAACGAGCAGCAGAGTTTGCTGCACTCGTTCGTTGGCAAGGGCGGCGTGGACAGACTGCGCAACAAGCCCGTCTCACCTGTCCGGGACGCACGCACGGAGGCCCTCACCTTCTCCAGCGCGCGCAAATTGCTCGGTGATTTCACGCCCGTCTCGCAGGAGCTGTACGTCAACGGCAACCCCCCGCCCGTGGCAGCTCCCGCGTGCTGGATGGGGTTCGATATCGCCACGCTTGCGCTCGTCTTCTCACCCGTTTCACAAGCCCATTGGACGCCCTTTGCCTTGAGTGCGTAAAAACAGCCCCTTTGCTTCACTGCAAAAGGAAAGGAAACCAAACAATCAACAACCAAGAGCCCCCGCATACATGTAGTTTATGTATGTGGCTACGGATGTACAGGGCAGTGGTGATGGCCGGATGTGTGGTAAGGTGACGGATGTGAGTGGTGCGTAACATGTGGGATTGTAGGTCTACCGTCCTTCACAGGCCTTCCACCTGCTGCCGCATGTCTCACCCATGCGTTCAAGAAGAGCGTCGAGCTGCGGCAGACAGGCAACCTTGCTAAAAAAAAAACACCATTACCTTGTGGCAGAACGTGTTTTCGTTGCTGTGCAGGTATTGTGTTTAACCAAGCCAGAACTAGATGCCTTCTTCTATGATTTCTTCTTTTTTCCCCCATTTCCGCAGTTATGCGTTGTGGCTCACCGCACGACGCCCAGACACTGACACGTATGTACTGTTCCCCCATTTTTTCTTGTTGTTTTCTCTACAGTTAGATCTCTTTTATCATTCGTTTGTCGGAGAAAACGAGCAAACTTCCTGCCGTCAGTGACCTTTTTTTTTGTTCCCGTGAGTGTGGATGTGATTTGACCGAATAAAAGTGGCACAGTTTCTTCGTTGGTTTGCGTGTTTTTTTTTTTGCGTACCCTCCCCCATCTTTTCACTCTCGTTGTGTTGCTCACTGCGGACTGTCAACGCGCCGTTTGCACACGAAGAACCACGCCCTGCACAAATGGCAGGACGCTGCTGTACAACTGCATGCGCTTCGTCTCTCCGCCTCTTTCCATTCTGTCGTACAGACAAATACAAATATATACATTTATATATTTTTATATCCGTCTACTTGTCCTGTTTCGTTCCCATACCTTCCTTCGTGTTTTTTTTGCCCCTCCTGTTTCCCCGTGATTTGGCTCACGTGGAGAGTGCGCTCATGATATACATTTCCCAAGACAATTCCTACCAACCATGAAAGCGTTTCTGTGCAGTGGTGCATGACACGACTGGTTCTTTTCGGCACAAGCTGAAGCGCCAATCGTTGACTGACTCACAATGTTGTGCGACATCTGCACCTCCCTTGAGATCATCAGATCTCTCTCGACGTGGTCTAGTTTCGTTCATGTTGTTGTTGTCCTGTTTCATTTTGGCTGCACGAGACATCCGAATGGAGCGCTGTCGTACACGCTGGAACAAACTCGCACATACCCTCACTTTTTTTCTCCGTTGACTGCCTGCATCACCTTCACCTCTCTCCCCCCTCTCCTTTCACGGATACGCCGTAACGCTTCGTCTTCTTCTTTCCCTTTTCGTGAAGAATAGAAACGCAACTGCCACTCGCTCATCACTCTCTGTATCTCTCTCAGAAACATGCTGCAGCTGTCGCGCCGTGATATTTCTGGACGTGGTGTCAGTGCCTGCCTACGTGCGCCGTGGAGGAGTACCTCGTTCACCTTGGCGCGAACGTTCAGCACGACCCGCGCAGACCTTCTGAGTGTCACCGCAGCGTGTCGCTGCCAAGCAACCGCAGCCAACACCACAACCACAACCACCAGTGCCACGTCGCAAGGACTGAACGCCGAGTCCTTTCTGCGCCTGACTCCGATGGTTCTACTGCAGCAGGCGCTGGCGCAGTACACAGCGCTGGACGGAAGCGCTGTCGCACGCGAAATGGATGGTGGTGAGGATGTGAACCGCATTCTCATCACCAGGGAAACATTCGACGCCTTTTGCGCCGAGTGCCACGTCTCTGACGCTGACCACGCCTTGGCACTTCTCAGCGAGGCGGCTGTTGTGGTGGCCTTGAACGACGGCCAGCTCGTGCACCTGCGCCCAGTTCAGTACGCGGAGGAGATGGAGTCGGTATCCGCTCTCAGCACCTCTGACACGCCTGACGCCGACGCACTCGAGCGCCTGCACCTCCCGCGTTCGTTCATTGTGCACCAGCAGGCGAGACGCGTCGAGGAGTTGACCGCTCAGGAGGAGGCCATCCGCACCCAACTGCAGCCAGCCATTGCCAAGGCAGCGCGCTGGCGGCGCACCGTGTGGGGTGGCACACTGGTGTTTGCTGGTGCGCAGCTGGCGATCATCTCGCGTCTCACGTATTTTGATCTGGATTGGGATATTATGGAGCCCGTCTCGTACATGATCACGATCGGCACGGCTCTCTTCTTCTACGTGTACTATCTCCGCCACGATGTGGAGCATACATACGAGGATTTCGACCGTCGGTATGTGGCAAAGCGGGTCCGCAAGTACGCCCCAAAGGACTTTGACTGGAACCACTACGACTCTGTGTGCGAGCAGCTGGACATGGAGCGTGCGACACTGAAATTTCTTGAGAAGTGGGCCAAATCCCACTGATTGGTCGTGGTGCACTGGTCCCGTTCCAGCAACTCCCGCTAACGGCCCCTCACTCGCGACAAACATGCAAAAGAAAAAAAGCAAGCAGCGATTGCTGTGTTTCCTCTTCGGTTGATCTGTCCGGTTTGTACATGCATTGCTATGACTAGTCTGTGATACGATGATTACTGACAACGAAATCTCAAACGGGGTAGGTTTGGAGGTGTTTCACGCACCCTCTAAACAGCCTGTGAAGAGTTCTCTCTCCCTCTCTCTGTGTCACTCGCGCGCGTGTTTCGCCACCCACTACCAACGTGATTCCTGCTGTGAAACGAAATCAATGAGAACAGACTACGTCGTTCATCCTTTTACGCCTTCCTTCCTGCTCACATCATTGTGATCCAGTGAACCACCCGCACTTGTCACCGCCAGACCTCATTCATTTTCCCACCCCCGCCTCTTCTCTCTACTCCTGTGCATTTTTGCCACTACCACGAATCGTCGCCATCGTCATCACTCGCACAAATAATGGCTGCACACCATAGAAAATATTGAACGAGAGAACATTTTTGTCTTGTTGTGGCCAGCGTTTCATCTGAGTAAACACTACTACTCTTACTGGAACGAACCAGTACGCATACTCGCCACTCCCTTCGCATTTATATATACACATCTCTTTGTTCCTCCTCTCTATCGAGAACTTCACTTTTTTTTTTTATCATCTTATCGCGACGATGGATCCGGCGACCGAGACTCACCGCCCCCGGCGGTCTGGGTCTGCGCGAAAAGAGCACTCAAGCGGCCCTGTGCGCACGCCATCCAGCAGTGGTGGAGCACGTCTGGTGAGCGTTGGCGGGCGTGTGCCGAGTGAGCGAACGAGCATGCTTGCCCGCGAGGGCACCGCAACGGCTGTCGTCGTGCGCTCCTACGGCACGGCCGGGGGCAGTGGCGCGTACCGCTCCATGTCCATGCCAGTCCGGTCGTCGCGGGTGGTGTACGCGCGCCGCCCACCGAAGCAGCTCTCGGTGGCCCAGCAGTCCGCCAAGTTGGCAGAGAAGGCGAAGAAGAACTTTTTCCACGGCAGCTTCACCTCCAGCCACGGTGCGGTCTTTACCGTGCCCAGTCGCGCGCAACAGTTGGCGGTGAACCGCCCGTCGCGAGCGTCCTCGGTCGTGCGCGGGGCCATGTCTCGCAACTCGTCCGTCTTGAGAAAACCACCGGCGCAACGCACAGAGCCGTGGCAGCTCGACACACCGCAACACTCCGCGATGAAGAAGGCCCCTGGCGAGGCGGCCGCCCCGCCGCGTGACGCACCCGCTGAGACGCTCTTCAGTGAGCACATCATCATGCGCCGTCGCGCCTCCAGTGCCGACGCCCGTCTGACGCGTCCACGCTACACCGAAGCCCTGTTTGCCGAGCACGACGACACCCTCAACAACAGCATACTGGAGGACGGTGGGACGACGCCGAAAGTGGTCCTGAACGACTCGTCACCTGATCTCCTCGCTGTGGAGCGGATGCGTGACAGCAGTGCCTCGAGCACGCCCAAGCCAGCACTCTCACAGACCACGATCGACCGCGCAGTCAAGGCACTCAAGGAGTACGAGCAGAAGAAGGTGCGCATGCCGCGCGGCTCCTTCACCGACTCCGCCCGCGTCTCGGTTGACGGGACGATGCTCGACGTGCCCGAGGCGACTCCGCTCGTGCTGGCCAAGAAAGACGGTGCGCCGCTGCGGCACGTGCAAATCACCGAGGTCGTGCAGGAGGAAGAGCCCGGTGTCTACGAGGAGTCCGACGAGGACGAGGAGCTCGACGACATTTCCTGGTGCGGTGCCTTTATGGACCTGGTGTACCTCGGCGCCCCCGCCGCCATCACGATCTGCTTCACATTCTGCATGTCCGTCATCCCGCTCGCCTTTGTGGGCAGCTACCTCGGTGAACGTGAGCTGAGCGGTGCATCCGTTGGCTACTTCCTGACGAGCATTATCGTTCTCTACCCGATGGTGGGTCTCACGTTCGCCATGGACACGCTCTGCTCACACGAGTACGGCCGCGACCCGCTCAGTCCAGAGCTCGGCCTCGTCTTGCAGCGTGGTGTGATCATCAACACGCTCTTCCTGGTGCCGATGTGCGGGGTCATCTATCTCCTGCACTACATCCTGCTCCCCATCTACGGAGAGGCCGTCACGACGGTCGCGGTCGAGTTTCTCGAGTTCTCGCCCATCTACCTCTTTGCTGATATGCTCTTCATTGCCTTCACAAAGTTCCTCAACAACCAGATGCAGCCCCACCTCCCCATGATCGCCCTCACCGCCGGCGTGCTGCTGACGATTCCGGTGCAGATGAAGCTGACGCCGATGGGCGTGCGCTACACGATGATCGGCATGGGCATCACCGCGTGGTTCCAGCTCGCCCTCGTCTTTGTCTTCATCCTCTTCAAGCCAGAAACACGCATGACGCTTGGCACGTGGCGTCTGCGCGATGCACTTGACTGGACGGATGTGAAGGAGTACATGAAACTCGCCATCCCGAGCGCCATCTTCGTGGCCGCCGAGGCGTCCTCCTTCGATCTGACAGTGCTCATGTGCTCATCCTTTGGCGAGGCTGACGGCTCGGCGTGGTCGGGCATTATGAACTCGCTCTTCATCTTCGCCTCCTTCTCGGGTGGCCTGAGCGCGAGTGCATGCGCGAACATCGGCCGCTGCATCGGTGCGTACCAGCCGCTGAGCGCGAAGCGGTACGTCCTGCTCTCCATTCTGATGGGCTTCGTGATTGGTCTCATCGACGCCGTCATCCTCGTGAGCGGCTACGACTTTTTCCTCTCCCTTTTCGGTGTCAAGGGCAAGACACTCGAGCTGGCACGGTCGGTGCTGTTTCTGCTGCCGTTCTTCCACATCGCCGACTCCGTGCAGTTCACCTTCCAGGGCATCTTCAGCGGCCTCGGCAAGAACCACCTTGGTGCGATTATCCTCCTGACAGCGCTGTGGGGCATCGGCATTCCTCTCTCCTTCATTCTCGGCCACTTCCTGGGCTACCGCCTGTTCGGCGTCTGCACGGGTATCACGATTGGCCTCTGCATTGAGGCACCCACCATGGTGTTGGTGGCGAGCACGATGGACTACCACCAAGTCTGCGAAGAGTTCATCGAGGACGAGGAAGACGAGGAGTTCGACGACGAGGAGGAATCGGAGGAGGAGGAGAGCGAGGAGGAGTACGACGAAGAGTATGTAGAGGAGATGATGCGGCGCTCGGGCATCTCGATTGGCAGCCAGGAGGTAGACGAAGAGTTGTCCGAGCACTACCACAGGCTGCTGCCGCCTGAGCGTCGTGGTCGCAAAAAGAAGCGCCACATCATCATTATGGACGAAGACGATGAGTAGCCTTGTTGGCGACCTGAAATGAAGAAGGCAAACGTCCACACGAGCACAAATATGATCAAAACAAAAAATTGAAAATGATGTGAAGAATAATGAAGAGAGACCCGTGAGTGTGGTGTGAGTGGCGGTGGGAAGGTATATACGTTTTTTCTGTTCCTCGTGCATGTGTGTTTTTTTGCGTGCCGTACTCTCACTTCTGCGGCGTCCAGGACAGGCCACTGTGTGTGCGTGTGTGATTATTTTTTTTCACCTGTCCGTGTGTGACGCATCTATCCAGGAAACTCTTTTTTTTGTGAAGGAGCAACAAAAGAAAACTTGCACCGAGCACTGCTCTTCAGCGCACATAACAGGAGCTGTTAAGCAGTAGCAACTCGGCGCGTCCTCTTCCTTCTTTTATTCTGTGTTTTCCTCCTCGGTTTCCTCATCTCCTTCTGGCTCTCTCTCTCTCTTTTCCATGTCTCACGACGAACACTAACATAAATAACATAAATTTGGCCCATCCCGTAGAGAGCGCGACTATTGGTTGCACTACACACGCGCGGCAGTCTCCATCACGCGTATCTCCCGAAAAGGGAGAAAGTTGCTTTCAGGTCTGCTGGTGTGTTCTGTTCGACAGCGGTTGGAGATTTGTTTTCATATCCACTCATTTATTGGTGTCGTGGAGTATCTGGACGTACACGATTATGCGACTCACCACCTGATGCGGGTTTCGTTTATCTTCTCACACAGCTCTCTCGTGCGTACCACTACTCCCTCTCGCTCCCCCTCTATTTGCCCCTACTCACTCTATTAGCCTGTACATTTTTTTCTGTTCTCGTGCACAGATTCATGAGCGGATGCCACCTCTCCGCATCGTCATCGTGAGACATGGAGAACGACAAGACCAGGCCAACCCTGGCTTTGCCAGATCCACACAACGCCCACACGATCCACCACTTTCCATCGAGGGTGCCGCCCAGGCGAAGGAGCTTGGTCATTTCCTTGCAACCCAACCTCAGCTGTGTACCCCGTCACGCACCCAAGTGGGTGAGACGACCGTGATGATGAGTTCCCCTCTGTTGCGGTGCGTACAAACTGCTGCACACATCGCAGAAGAAATGGCACCCAAGGCCCCGATGACGATTTACGTGGAACCAAGTCTTATCGAGGTGGCTGCCTCGATCGCGTCGGACTGTCGAAGAAACCCATGTCTCGGCGGCGCGATACCGCAGCCACTGTGTCTCCCACTGCCAGTCGTCAGTGAACGCCTTGCTTCCAACGGACAGCTGAAGCCGGCTCTCCGCCCGTCGCTCACCGGCTGCACGGAGACTGCGTGTCTGACGCGAGACGAGAACGGGATGGTGACCAACGACGACCATGAGAAGCGGGCCGGCCTTCTGCTGGCAGACATGATGCGTAGTGCGACGGTGGACGGCAAGACAGTGGTTATCGTGACGCACGCTCACATTGCTCTGGCTCTTCGAAATCAGCTCGTGCACACTGCGACGGGTGCGGACGTCTTGCCCCACCCGACGGCCTTTACGTGGTTTGAGCGCATGCCAGAGACCAAACCATCTGGTGAGACCCCGCAGTGGACAGCCGTTCACGGGACGTTCGTCACACCACATCTTGACAGTGATTGAGGCACGTCTCTCGAATGCCGTTGCATGTTGCTTGTTTTTGTTTTCGTTTTGTTTGCGCTTATCATCATTTTTTGCCCATACTCTTCACAACTTGGCTATTCTTCAACAGAACCGTTGTGCTCCGATGTCCCCCCGCATTGACCACCACTACTGTTTGCGAACAAACACGCCCCCCCCCCTCTCCCCTTCTCACCTCCCTCACCTCCTCTTTCTGTGTTCCCATTTTCCCTGAGGCCTAGCGGCACGACACAAGCACTCTATGTTTGGTTTCGGATGCCACCGCAACAGATCTTCATCGTGCGCCATGGTGAGCGCGCGGACAACAAGGATGCGCATCTCTCTCGCCGCTCTCCACGTCCGCACGATCCACCGCTCACCGACAGCGGAGTCGCCATGTCAGACCAGCTAGGCCAGTTCCTTGGCTGTTCATGCCGAGTTGACCCTTCGCAAACAGTGGTGCTGACATCACCGCTTCTCCGCTGTGTGCAAACAGCCGACGCGCTTGTCAACGGCCTCCTACACACGGCTGCGCCAGACGAGGTGGACAGCGTCCCCATCTACCTGGAGTCTGCGCTGGTGGAGGGTGCACACTGGATGTTCTACAGCATGCAGCACAACAGATCTCTGTTTTCCCCAGAGAAGTTCCACTTCCCTCGCCCCATCTTCCATGATGCGTCGTATTTCCACTCGACTGTGTCATCGCGGGTGCAGATCACCAAGCCCTTCGATCTCAACGTCCATCCCGACTTCCGTTTCGATGCCTATACAATGACAGAGTCAAACTTTGTCGATCGAAACATGCGTGGTGCAGATGCCCTCTTGACGGAGTCTGCCTTCGACGACAAAACTGTCATTTTGGTGTCCCACGGGGAGGTGATCCGTATCTGGTATGAGGCTCTCTCGGGGTATACGAGACAGCTGCCAAGTCCACCCTACACAGCCGTGGCGTGCCTGATGCGCTCGCCTGAAGGACGCTTTGTGGCTCGCTGGTACCCACCCTTCACAACGCCTCACCTCCCACGGCCTCCCTCTGAGTACTAGCTCGTGTGCATCGTCAGCCAGAGAGAGAGAGAGATGGCGGTTGTCGGCGGGGGCGAAGAGACAACAGTGTTTCGTCTGCGTTGTGTCGTTGCAACTTCTCATTTTCCTCACCTCACTGTCGTCAGTGATTTTTTAGTTCACACTTTCATGTGGAACATCAAAACAGCTGATGACTTTTGTATTTTTCCTCATCTTTCTGTTTTTTGCTTCGTGACCTTTTCTTTGTTTTGACTTCTCTGCCATATTTACTCCTTGATATTCTCACCAACATCATCAATATTCCAAACCGTGTATTGCTTGGCGCGCTCTCTTTGGCTTACTCCAATGCTGGATTGTTCGCATGTTTCTGCTGAGATGCCCTCTCACACTGACAAATTTCCACTTAACTCTGTGCCCGTCTCTCTCTCACTCACTCACTCGCCCTCCATCCTTTCTCTCGGTTGTACTTGGTCAGCAACTCTTCTTCATTTGAAGGTCATCGCTCGTTGTTACTTACTCTTGTAGTCTGTTTGCCGCGACAATTGTCGAGATGCCGCCGTCGTCCATTTTTATCGTGCGTCACGGTGAGCGCATCGACCACAAGGACCCCGAATTCGCCAAAACCACTCCACGCCCACACGACCCTCCGCTGACGCCCGATGGCGTTACGATGGCAGAGAAGCTCGGGGCGTACATGTGCAACACGTGCGGTGTAGAGCCGTCGCAGGTGGTCATCCTCACATCGCCGCTTCTGCGTTGCGTGCAAACGTCAGACGGGCTTGTTCGTGGCATCGCCAGCGCTCAAAGCGGCGAAAAGAGTGGTGTTCCCATCTACATCGAGCCCGCTTGTGCGGAAGGGGCGTACTGGCTGTTTCGTGATATGCAAAACAATGTCTCTCTGAACACCCCACAAGGTTTCCAGTTTCCCAAGCCCACCTTCCGCGACGCCGCGTACTATCACGAGACTGTGTCGCCATCCGTGCAGCTCACGAAGCCCTTCGACCTCAAGGCCGACCCGGTCCACTGCTTCGACAACAACCGCATGACGGAGCCGACGTTCCACGAGCGTGTCGAGAAGGGTGCGCGCGCGCTGTTGGCTGAGCCGTACCTTGACGGCAAAACGGTTGTGCTCGTGGCGCACGGCGAGACGACGCTTCTGTGGTGCAACGCACTGTGCCAATGGAAGGACCCCGCTCTTCCAGCGAGTCCGGCGTACACTGCTGTGTGTTACCTCGGCAAAAACGCCGAGGGCAGCTGGCGTGCGGAGCGGTTTCCACCCTTCACGACCCCGCACTTGCCCGCACCTCCAGTCGAGAACTGAGATCGGTGAATGATCTCAAGTCACACTTGGCTGTCCGCGTTGCTTCTTCTTCTTCTCGTTTTTTCTGTCTTGTACGTGCCTGGATCCTCAGGACAATGCGTATGCACTGTCGCCGTTTCTTTGATAGGTGCCTCTGGGCTTTTGATTTCCTTCTTTTTTTGTTGCACTCACACAAAATGTGCTGAGATTGCATGTGAAAATCAGCAGCCGCCGAACAAGGCGAGCAAAAATCAGCGCGCAGCCACGGTTGTGTCTGACTGGTCGGTACCCTATTCGCAGGTACCTTATTCGAAGAAACGCAGACACAATTACCGGCGACTCTCAGTATCTCCACCACATTCTGCATTCTACTCAATGGGACTCCTCGTTGTCGACACGTCGCCGCCCCAACGCGCTCATTTCTTCTCTCTCTCTCCCCCTCCTTCATTCAACGCGACCAGCATATTCGCAAAACCAGCTCCACAGCACATACGCACGCCGTTTACGTCTTCCGAACGCGACATACACCCTCTTCTACTGTCAAGATGGCGTCTATGCTCGACTCTGAGATCAAGAACCACCAGGTGGTCATGTTCTCGTGGCAGTACTGCCCGTACTGCTCCAAGGCACTGGCCATCCTGCAGCCACTCGCCAAGGATTTGAAGAACGTCAAAATTGACCAAATCCCCGAAGGCAACGCGATCCAGGCGGAGATCGTGAAGCGCTACAACCACGACACAGTGCCTGCTATTTTCATCAACGGCAAATTCGTTGGAGGTTGCAGTGACGTCCAGGAGATGAATCGCAAGGGTGTGCTCAAGCAAATCCTGGCTTAGGGCGGTTCGTCACATATTCACAGGGTCCATGTTATTTCCCCATATTCTTTCTTTTCAGGTTCTTCGCTCCTCCTCGTCCCTACTACAGTGCGTTTATACCAATTCACGAGGAACCACTCTGGCAAGCACATTAGAAAGTGCGTCGCACTCGTGTATTGTGCTCTATTTTTGGTGAAAACGCTCATCCTGTCGGCACAGCACGGACACACACGACAGAAAGAAAGTAAAAGACGTGACACCATCAACTGTGGGCACCCAACCGAGGTTGGACAGACACACAAAACACAATCGCCTATTCACCACAGTTTTTTTTCTTTCATCCTCTCGTCAATCACTCACTATCAAATGAATCACGTGAACTTTGCTCCTCTCCTCCTACATCCCTTCCTTGTCTAGGCTTTCTCATTGATTATCGCACCCTTCGTTAGCTTCACTCTCACTCTCTCTTTCCAGCCACCTTTTCTTCACCATGTCTGTTGCCGAACTTTCCAAGGAGCACCAGGTCGTCGTGTTCTCCTGGGTTCAATGCCCGTACTGCGTGCGCGCAAAGGAAATCCTCAAGCCCATCGCGAAGGACATGAAGGTGTACGAAGTTGAGACCATG
This sequence comes from Wallacemonas sp. MBr04, assembly GCA_030849635.1. Classification (NCBI taxonomy): domain Eukaryota; phylum Euglenozoa; class Kinetoplastea; order Trypanosomatida; family Trypanosomatidae; genus Wallacemonas; species Wallacemonas sp. MBr04. The sequence goes on from JASANR010001577.1 coordinate 72,504, forward strand.
TCCAACGGTGAGGACCTTCGCAAGCAACTGTACAACACGTACAAGCACGAAACGGTGCCCGCCATCTTCATCAATGGCGAGTTCATCGGAGGATGTGATGATCTTCAGGCCATCCAGAAGAGCGGTGTGCTCGCCAAGAAGCTCGCTACTCCATGAACCGCGAATAGTCCACTGGCAGCACGTCTGTAACAGCGCTCGTCACGTACACCCCTTTTCGATACACGCACGCCCACAGTCTCCACCGGTATGTCAGTGAACGCGAGACAGACCAGGTGGTGTGAGTCGGAACGTTATACTCTATTGCCTCATCGTTCTCACACTCTGGGCATCTCCGACTGTGGTCAGCACGTTGCATTTCCTATTCTACTTTCCCTATTCCTAACGTTTTTCGTGGCTGTTCTCTGTATCCGTCATCACGCAAACACGAGGCTCGCTACCGATGTTCAGCGACGAATTCACCAGGCAGCTTCTTCCTTCAACAGAAACAAACAGACAACAACGAGACCCTGACAAGGTCGACATCACCCTCCAAACAAAACATGTTACTTTCAGCAGATGCCCTGCCATTGGTACGGACTTGAAGGACGGCTCTCGTCGCTGGTCTGAGCATGCGATCGGCTAGACACCTCGTCACGATGCCTTCCTGTTTTTCTTTTAGACTGTATTTGCATCCCACTGCTGGAGCGTTCTGTATCCTGTTTCAGTCTTCCCCCAATTAACTACTTTGCTTCTCTCCGTCCCTCCCCCCCTCCTCATGTGACCTTTATTTTACTTCGCAAAGTTTAGATACAGCGTTTCTGTACTGGTATTGTTTCCCTTTTCTGGAGTGCTCCCACTTCATCTTTCCTCTTGTACATGTATTCTTGGACTGTGAATATTCACCATTAATATTGTCATTTCACTGACTGTCAACGTGACACTTGAGCACCTCCTTTTTTTTTTACTCTCCTCCGTCCTTTTTCTGTGTCTGTGTGTGTTTTTTACTCTCCCTTTTGCCACTAGTATAGACTGCTACTTCGTATTTTTTTTACCTTTCCCTTTCTGCCGTTCTCTCGTTGTTCTGAATTCTTGTTATCTGTGCCTCTTCCTACTCCTTTCTCTGCCTCTGTACCTACGGTGATGCTCCAAGAAGGTGGATTTGTGGTGGAGGAACGCTTCTCTGCGTGGCAGAAGAAGAAGGTGAAGGCGTTCATCGTCAATGCGCACTCCAAATCTGCGGTGACCAAGTCTATTGCCACCGCGCTGCAACATGCGAAACCGTACGACCGCATCGAGCTCACCGGAGGCGAGTACGCGGAAGGGATTACGCTCACTTTCCCTATTGAGCTGGTGGCCTCCGACGGTGAGGAGCCTGTCATTGTCTCGCGCAACTCTGCCGTCACCATCACCGGCTCCATCGAGGTCTACCTCGAACGCCTCACACTCACCAGCAAAGGCAACAGCAAGCTGGAGGCGGGCCTCGTCGTCATGGGCGGAAACCCGGTCGTGTTCAATTGCAAGCTCTCATCGGTGCTTCTCGGTGGCACGGCGCAGGCTCACATTGAACGCTGCACCATCACAGAGAGCTTCAGTGGGTACGGCTTGACGGTTCACGACCAGGCCTCCGGTCGCGTCACAGGAAGCACCATCCACTCGCACTCGCACGCGTGCGTCGACGTGGACACGCGTGGTGAGCTGAACATTTCGGAGTGCCACCTGTACAACTACGAGACCATCGGTGGTGACGTGGTTGTCGTGTCCAGCGTCGGCAGCGCTGGCAGTCGCTCAGACGGACTCGCGAGCGAGGCGCCGTGCAGCCGCGTGACCATCTCACAATGTCAAATCTACGTCTCCAAGGAGGAGGCCACCACAGCTCGCCGCTCCACCATGACCAAGGAGGGCATCTCAAATGTAAACAATGTCGCTGGTGTGCCGTGCTGCGTCGTGATCTCGAACGGTGCGGCCCCCACCTTCGCGTCCAACGAGCTCCTCGAGGGTGCCGTGGGCTTCTTGCTGGACGGCCCCGGCGCGGCGCAGCTGAAGGGTAATGCGATCCGCCAGCAGTACCAAAGTGGCGTGCTGGCCTTGGTCGAGGAGGGCTACTCCATGCTGCGTGGGCGAAACAACCTACGCATCGCCGGTGACAACGTCATCGATCATTGCTACATCGGTGTTGACGTGCAGTGCAACACGAGTCGGGCCACCGTGGCCACAGTCAGTGCCGGTGCCGCGGAGAAGAAGCTGTCCAACGATTTGCCGCTGGCCAAGCGCGCCTCCCACTGGCTTGGCGACGATCTTGGCATGTCCATGAAGGCGAGCCGAACGCGGCAGCCGGGTTCTGCTACTGCCGGCACGGGGAACGGAAACAACAACAGCAGCAGCGGTGACGCCAGCGATGCTGACGACTGCCTACGTCAGCTGGTGCTCGTCAACGATGACCACATCACCGTCCGGGCGCTTCTCGACCGCGTGCGCTACCTTGCCAAGAACTCGCTGCAGGCCTACCCGACGTGCACGCAGAACACCTTCAATACGGTGTCGGCGATGCCGCCGCTGGTTGCCGTCTCCGACGGTGCGACAGGCAACACCCACAGCAGCCCGCTCGCCACAGCGAGCCCCAACGCGTTCGCCGAACTGACGCGCCAGCTACTCACTGTCACGACGAGTGCCTCAGAGCGTGACGAGTCGCGGCTCGCCATGATGGAGCTTTTCGGCAACCAAGGTGTCGATGTCGTCAACACAAAGTTCTCTAGTTGTGGCATGTGTGCCATCCGGTTTGGGCGGCAAGGCTACGGCGTCGTCGAAGACTGCATCTTCGAGGACTGTGGCACACATGGTGTGATCGTCGACAGCGGTGCTCACCCCGTCATCACAGGCTGCCGCTTCGCGCGCTCGCAAGGCGCCGGCATTCTCGTCGGCAACTTCGGCAACCCGCTCATCATCGGCAACGAGATCACGGGCGGCCAGGTGGACGGGATTGAGCTCACGAGCCTCTCGCGTGGCGTCATCATGGGCAATCTCATCTCCATGAACAACGGCGTGGGCGTCAAGGTGGACGGCAGCAGCTATCCTGTCATCGTAGGCAATGCCTTCTCGCAGAATCGCGGTGGTGGTCTCCGCGTGCTCGCCGGCAGCCGCCCAACCGTCTTGCGAAACACCTTCTTTGGCAACTTGACGAGTCACATCTGGTGCGACGACTACGCCGATGCCCTGATCGCCTACAACCACCTGCAGTCCACAAACGACGTCGGCATTCGCCTCAGTGGCTGCGCCCGCTCCAGTGTCCTGAAAAACGACATCTCCTCAAACGGCGACGGCATTCTCGTCGAGCTTGATGCCGACCCGATCGTTCGACACAACCGCATTCAAGGCAACTTGCGCGTGGGCATCCTGTGCCAGAACAACGCCATGGGCACCTTCACGCACAACACGATCAGTGAGAATAGCGGTCCCAATGTTCTGCTTAAGGAGGGCGCCTCCGGAGTCTTCCGTGACAACCTGATCGAAAAGAGCGCGCAAGGCGGTGTCGTCGTGGTGCTGGAGGGTGGCGGGTGGTTCGAGCGGAATCGGTTGTGCGCCAACTCGGTGGCAAACGTGCTTGTCGCTGATGCCTTCACCGCGCCGACCTTCTCACGCAACGCCATTTACGGTTCGCTCTCCGGCTGCGGCGTCATCTGCGGCACCGAGAGCACGCCTCTCTTCCAGTCAAACGAGATTTACGAGAACAACCAGGCCGGCGTGTATGTGGTGCAGGGTGGGCACGGGCAGTTCACGGACAACACAATCTCCCGCGAGGCCGTCGGTGTCCTGGTGGCCGAGAACGGACGTGGCCAGTTCAAAGGTAACCGCATCGATGCGTGCTACGGCACTGGTGTGCTCACGCAATCCAGCGGAGACCCGCTGTTCGAGTCGAATAAAATCAGTAACTGCCAGCTCAGCGGCGTGCAGATTTCGCCTGATGGCGCGGGCACGTTCACCGGCAACGAGTTTTGCCACAACGACGTCGGTGTGCAGGCGGGATCGGGGCTGTCGGTCGCGCGCCTGGAGATCTCTTCAGTGTACCTGGAGAGCGCAAGCCCGAGTGGCGTGGCGTCGCCTGGTGGCGGTGGTGGTGGTGCGAGCCGCACGAGTGCGGCAAGCCCACTGTCTGGCGCATTCGGCAAGAATCGCAAGAGTGTTCTGATGGACTTCGCCACGAACGCAGAGGACCGCAAGGCCAGCATCGCGCGCTCGTCAGCTTGCAAGGTGATGCGCAACGACATCCACGACAACGTCAATGGCGGTATTCTCCTCGAGGCGTACCCACACGGCGAGTTCGAAGAGAACAAGGTGCACGACAATGGCGATTACGGCATCCGCGCTGACGTCGAATACGCCGCGCAGCGTGCGCAACGAGTCCTGCAGAGTCAGTTTGCTGTCTCCCCTTCCGGGAGCCCGACGTCCTCGCTCGGCACACCACAGGCAGCGGCCGGCAACAGCAACAACAGCAACACCGCTGCCGGTACCCGCTCCATCACTCTGCGCCGGAACGAGGTGTACCGTCACGCGGAGGCGAACGTCTTTATCGCAAACCTGCGCACACACGAGGTCTACCTCGACGAAAACAACCTCAGCGTGGCGCCAATGGGCATTTACGTCACCCGCGGCTCGCACCTCCCCCGTGCCAGCAAAAACGACATCCACCACTGCCTCGAGGGCATCTACATGGACGGCGGCAGCACCGGCACGTTCAGTGGCAACAGCATCCATCACTGCCAGTACACTGGCGTGTACGTGACGGACATGGCGAACCCGGAGTGCCTGGCTGGCAACCGCGTCGAGTACTGTGGACTGTGCGGACTCATGGTGGATGTGAGTGCGCAAGGTGTGTTCACCGAGATGGAAATCGCCCACTGCAGCGTCGGTGTCATTTGCTTCGCCGGCCCCGCCACGCCGTTCCACATGAGCTACGAAGAGCTCGGCAAGGCTGGGCTTCTCTCCTCGTTCCCGACGTTTGAGAAGAACCACATTTTCGAACACGACCTGCACGGCGTGCTGATTCTCAGTGTCATCGCTGGCTGTCCACTGCGTGTGCCGATCAAGCAGCAGCTTGAGCAGCAGCGCGCTGACGATGAGTTCTTCACTCCGCGCGAGGCGGTTGGTGGGCAGATTGGCCCGTTGCTGGTCGCGCAGCGGAAGAGTCTCTGTCCGCTCTTCAAAGGCAACCGTATCGAGCGCAACCGCATGTTTGGCGTCTACCACGACCGCTTCGAGTTCTGGGACTTTGCCGCACTCAGCGCGTCCCGGGCGGGTCGTGCGTCGATCGCGTCGAAGCGCGGTGTGAAGAATGCGTACGGCGGCTACGAAATCCTACTCGGCACGTCGCAGGTGCATCACTTTGACGACCACCACAAGCAGCGCCAGCTCAAGCAGATCAGTTTTGTCGAGAACGTGATCAGCGAGTGCGCCTTTGGGTTTGGTGCTGGCTACGGCTGCCACCCGTTCCTCTTGCGCAACCGCATCGTCAAGAACTACTTCTTCGGTCTCTTCCTTCGCTTCGGCTCGGCCGTGATGGCGGACGGCTGCGAGATTGGCGAAAACGGGCTTGCGGGGCTGTACGCGGCGAACGGCGCCAAGGGCTTCATCGCGGGTGGCAGAATCTACGCAAACAACGCGCTCTGTCGCCCGCTCAACAGCGGCAACGCGATGCGCGACTTCAACGACGCGGTGTTTTCGCAGTCCTACGTGTCGGCGGCGGCCAAGGCGGCGATGGCCATGTCCACGTGTGACAAGGCCCCAGCTGACCTGAGCGCGGCCATGCAGCGCAGCATCGCAGGAGTGGACAAGGCGTACGCGCAGATCGCGAGCCTCAGCGAGGTGCACCGCTTTGTCATGACGGACACCGTTCGCGTCGTGGCGGAGCTAGTCATGGCCTCATCCGATGGCACCTCGCTCGCCTCGGGCTGCGCACCGTCGGCGCTCTCGACGAGTGTGGCTGGCGTCGTGCGCCGCGTCTCGGGCGGTCACGCTGCACTCTTTGGCGTGGAGATTGACGACTACATTCGCCTCTGTACAGCCGATGGTGGCATCGGCGTGTGGATTGAGAACGGCAGTCGCACGACGGTCAAGGCAAACGTGATCGAGGACCACAAGCACGTCGGCGTGCTCGTCTCGAAGGGCGTGCTGCATCACCACCGCACCCTCGCGAAAAACTTCACGGTGGAGACGGTCCGTCTCGCAGCCGACAAGACAAACGTGTTGGCGAACTACGTCGAGGCCCCTCCGCTTGCGTCAGCGACCCCCGGTACGCTTTTCACGCCCAACACAGTGTGCGCGACTGGAGTTGACGCTGCGAATCAGCTGCTGCAGAGTGACCGCGCGCAGCTGAGCTTTGAGGAGAGCTTTACGAGCGGCAACATGTCCAGTGTCTTCATGAACGCCGCGGCCGACCTGCTCGCACCCACACACGAGGACGACACGAAGGAGCAGCGTTCCGACTCCATCCACTTCGCGCACGTTCTAGAAAACACCATCCGCCGCAACGGCTATGGTGTGCTCGTCGAACTGTACCACGCGGTGCGTGCGACGGAAACGAGTACGCCGACCGCTGCCTCTGGGCCAGGGGGGAAGCGACCTCCGCTGAATCCCACCGCCCTGCGAGCCAACTTTGTCGGTGGCACGCCACTGCCCTCCCCGTCACAGCAAAAGTCCAAGGACAGCCAACTCGCGGCGGCGCGGGCCGTCGTCCAGCTCAGTCCCGAGGACGCCGCGGTGATCGATGGCCGCGGTGTCGCACGTCTTGAGCACGTTGTTGTCGTGGAAGGCAACAATGTCGTGGAAAACACAGGCACTGGCATCCTCTGCATGCACATCGTCGAGGTGCTCTGCGGTGCCTTGGTGACGAGCCGTGCGGCACTCAATGACCGCATCGCTGAGCAGTACGAAACGGCCCGCGGTCGCCTGCTCCTTGCCGGTGGGCAGCAGATCACCTCGGACGTGAAGGCACCGTTGTTCCCCATCGCCGCCATGCCACGCAAGACACAGCACGCGCACATTCTCAAGAACACCATCTCGAAAAACGGCAAGCTGCAGGGAGAGTTCCTGTCCCGCTACGTCGCGGTGTCGGAGGACAAGGCGCGCACCCTGTTACAGTTCGACACGCTGTCGACCCCGCAGAACTCTTCGTGCTGCTCTCAAGTCCTCGCGGGTGTGCCGCTCTTCGCGACGCTCACCCAACTGCCGCCACCAGGTGTGTTTCTTTGGGACGGTAACACCATCTCTGACAGCTGCAGTGGCGTGCAGGTGGCGGGTTACTTTGGCTCGCGTAGTGTGCGCTTCTGCGACAACGTCTTTGTCGGCATCAAAGAGGACGCCGTCCTCATTCGTGGCCACCTCGCGTGCGCGACGATCGGCGCGGGTAACACGTTTGAGCAGAACGGCACGGCGGTGCACGTCATGACCGTGGGGAGCGGGTCTGCGAGTGTCGCGTGGGCAGCCGCTGCGTCATCCGCATCAGCCGCATCCACTGCCACCCCCACCACTGCCACCGCTTCTTCCGTGGCCTTGCAGTGCGATCAGCGTACCCGCATCTTCCAGAACTTCTTCAAGGGTGCCAAGGAACAGGCTCTGCGACTGGAGTCCAGTGACACGTCCGGCACGGCTGCTTCTGGCAGCGGCGGGAGTGTTCTGGTCTACCGCAACGACTTCAGTGAGTTCGATGCAGGCGCGACAGCGGCGTTCATCAGTGATGCGTCCACCGCACTTGTGCTGTCCAACGTGTTTCGCGACAGCTTCTGTCCAGTCATTGTGCATGGCGTGAACGAGACAAGCAGCCTAGCGGCGACGTCCCGCTCGATGTTCGTGATGCCATCCGTCTCCGGCAATAAAAACAGCGGCGCCGGCACGGGTGACGACGGCACTGCCTCGGCCACGCTGCTGCTGTGCGAGAACAAGTTTGAGCGCAACTACATTGGCGCACTCGCATGCAATGGCGCCACGCCGCGGCTCCTGCGCAACCTCTTCGTTGGGAACGTGCGCAGTGGGCTGGAGATCGTCGGCTCCTTTACGCGGCCGGTTCTCAACGACTGCGTTTTCCGTGACCACATCCATCGCGACGACGACGAAGCGGCAGACGCGAACGCACCATCACCACCGTCGTCTGTGTCGCAAGCCACGGCGGCCAAACGTAGGCTGTACCCCACCCACGGAAAAGTGTGGCTGGACGGCACCACCTTCTCCGTCAGCCTTGTTCGCGAAAACCAAAACATCCTGTCGCCGAACAGCACGCTTCGCCTTCCCGCCGGTCTCCTGCTGGCGCCCATGGCCGAGGCCCTGATTTCCCAGTGCACGTTTCACAACAACGACCTCGGCGTTGACGCTGTGCGCGACCCACTGTCGTCGCTTGTGGCGTCGAGCACGCAATCGGCGCGCTTTGAGACGTGTCTCTTCCAACAGCACCGCGTTGCCGGTGTGCTCGTGCGTGGCACGCCTGCCAAGGAGAGCTCTGCTGCAGGCAAGCCCGGTGCCGTTGGCATCACCCCAACTCCCAGCGTGTCTGTCTCTCCCGCAGATCGCCGTGCGTCAGTTCCCGGCACGAACGGGGTGGAGCTGCCACCTGAGAACACAGTGTTTCAACAGTGCTACTTTGTCAACAACGCAAACGACACCTCGCATGGCGACGTCATGACTGTCGAGCGCGGCTTCGCGGTATTCCGCAATTGTGTCTTCTACGGCACGGTGCACGGCAAGGCCGATGGCATGGCGATGTTCACCGAAAATTTCTTCCCAACCCGCGACACGGGCGATGACGATGGTGGCCGATCCGCGGCAGCCGCATCAGGGCCGGCGTTCCTTCTGCACGAGCGCGCCATGCTGCGCTTCGAGAGCAACCGCGTTTTCCAGCGGGTCCGTGGTGGCGAAGCGCTGCCCGCGGCGGATGGTCGCGTCCACGCGAACACATTCGTGGACTGCACCGTTGGCCTCTCGGTCGGTCCCTTCTGCCGCACCGTCTTCACCAACAACCGCATACTGTCTAGCAAGGACTGCGGCCTGACGGCCTACGGTGGCATTTTCAACGACAACGAAATCTTCGACGCCCCGACGGGTGTCGTGGTGCAGGATGCGAGGGCCTTCAAGGGCATCAATGCCATCCCGACCTCGACGCGCACAAGCGGGTTTGACCTGAGCCTCACGGGCAACAACGTCTCCTTTTGCGGCGGCGACGGCTGCCTCGTGGCGGGTCCTGGCACGTTTGACGGCAACTACGTGTCCAACTGCCGCAATGGCTTCAACGTGGTGTGCCCTGCCTCTGGCGACACGCGGCCGCCCGTGTTGAAGCGGAACTTCGTCTTTGACAACAAGAACGGCCTCGTCCTCGCTGACGGCTCCACGTCGATGGTGCAAGACAACGACGTCTTCGACAACGACCTGACGGGTGTTTTGATTGAGGGCAACGCGAGCGGCACGCTCCAGGGGAACCGCATCTCCTCCGCAGCCGAGCACGGCGCGATGGAGCAGCCGAGCGAAACACGCATCAAGTCCCTTGGCAACACGATCCGCAACCAGTTCTCCCCCGCGTTTAACCGTGGCGTGCGCTCGAGCCGTCTCAAGGAGAGCGAGGAGCGGGAGCGCAAACTTGAGGCAGAGGTGGCGGACCAGGAGGACGTTGTACATGGCTTGCAAGTCAACGAGGGCATTCTCAGCTCGGCGTGTGAGCAGACCATGAAGGAGCTGATGCTGATCCACGCAGGGCCTGTCACAGCGGTGCAGAACCCGTACTCAGGGGCCCCTTCACGCTCGCTGAGACGGAGCAGCGGGTCCCGCGCGGCGGTCGAATTGACGGACGTCACGCAGCAACAACAGCAGCAGCCGCACTCCCCACAAAAGGACCGCCAAGCGGCATCACGGCTCGCCAGCCGCACAACATCGTTCCGTCGCCAGCGCGGCGCCAGTGTGTCCAAGTCTTCTGTGGTCGCGCGGAAGCGGGTGTTGAGCGCGTCCAAAACTGAGAAGAAAACGCTGCAGTCGGTCCTGATTCACACCTTTGTGTCGGGTTCTAGCGCGGCAGACATCCAAAGCAAGGGGTCTGTCATTGGCAACTCGGTCGCGTCCGTCCTGGCGTCCGCGCCCATGAACAAGATGAACTTGACGACAGACATCACCTGCACCACCGCACAGCTCGCGGCGTACCTGGAAACAAGCCACCCGTTTCTCGTCATCGTCGTTGTCGACCTTGGCTACGCGGAAGGACTCAACTCCATCGAGCAGCGCGCGCTGTACACGCTGGAGCAGGCCATCACCACACGCGACAGCTGTGTCGCCTGCCTGCTCATGCCCAAGTCGTCAGGCACCAGCGTGGACGATGCGACGTCGTCTGCGAGCTCGCCCTTCTCATCGCCACAGCGAGGCGGGGCGGGCAGCACCTCCTTGACGCTCGCTGCGTTTGCCGCGCAACACGCCCCGATCGCGTACACCCACAGCGTTGACGAAGTGCTCGAGCCCCTCAAAGCTCACATCACGGCAAGCCTACGCAGCTCGCAGAAGCGCAGCTCCACCACTGCCTCCGGCACGTACGACGCTGACGAGGCCGACGGTGACGACGAAGACGCCGACGAGAAGGAGGTCGAGACCGCGCCGCACAAGGCTCCACGCGCACCCTCGACACCGCCACCGACAACAACCTTTTCACGGGAGAAGGTGAGCCAGCTCATGAGTCTCCTCACGCCAGAGGCTCTCGGCTACGGCGTGCCATCGCCAACAGCTGTGAAGAAACGAAAGTCCGTCGTGTCCACGGCTGACGCCAGCCTCACCGATGAGCCCAACGCCAAGCCGAGCAAAAAGGCTTCTGCACAGCAGCGTCGCGCCTCTGTGTCACCCGCACCGGCGACTGCCGGAAAGAAAGCACGCCCGCCAAGCGGGAAACCGAAGCGGACAGTTTCGTTCAAGGCCAAGTCCGGCTCCCGTCGACCATCCGTTATGGCCGGGGCGACGTCACCCACGAAGAAAAGGCGGAACTCCGTGCGGCGCTCCTCGTGAGAGCATGATGTCCGTGTTGGTTAGTTTTTGCTGTTTTGCTTCTCCACTTGCCCCCTGTTTTCTTCTTGTTTACTTTTTCATGTGTTATCCTTTCCCATAGATGTATGTTCAGTTGTGCACTGCGATCATTTCCGTTTCTCCTTGCTCACCGGCTCTTCTGCACAGTGTGCTTGACAACGAATCTCTCGACCAAGACGACCATGACGACGACGACAGGATCGCATTTCTTCAGTCCTCATACTGCGCGCGACACACGATCACTTTACATCCCTGTGTACTGTCGTGCAAGCACCACTCGCCGTCACGGCACACAACCTGGGGCTGTTCAAATTGCTACTCCACAGAGACAGCGGCATGCGCGCGCGACCGCGTTTTTTAAATTCTGTCACGGCACGCACGCAAACGTGCGACACACACACACACACAGCTCGCTTCAAGATTCCTACGCTCCTCTTTCCCAACCTCTCACTCACTCACTCACTCACTCACTTTCCCGCGATTAGAAAGACCCCTCTACATGCTTGTTTAGCAGGTGCCTGTTTTTGTGTGAGTGAGTTATCATGGCTAGTCGTCCGCACGAACCACCGCACCGCTTCTTACGGCTGAACGGCATCCTTTGTCGGACTGCCGACGGGGCCACTGGGTTCCGCCCGAGTGATGTCTTTGGAGGCCTGCCTCTCCAGCCCTCACCTCAGGAAGACTGCCCGCTCCGAGAAACGCAGCAAAACGCGACGCCTCAACCAGGATCACCGCCGAAACTTGACTCGACACGCCCAATCGCACCAGACTCTGACTGCACCGTATTCAATACATTTGGTGTCTTGACGGGTGGGGTCGTCATGGATGTGTGGACGCGATCTTTTGTCGACTTTGCCAGCAGAGATGTCTTCGTACCACTACGCATGAGCGACGCAAATGACAAGGCCTCCGCACAGGTCGAGGAGACCTCTTCCACTCTGCTCAATGATCCGCAAAGCGACTGCGATCTCTGCGTTGCCTCGTCCTTGACGCCGTACAACACGCGAAGCACGCGCCAGGTCCTGAGACGGCGCGTGAACTCTTCCACTCGCTCTCCAAAATCCGCAGAAGATGCATACCATACGCGTCGAATAGCGAGAGTCATTGAGCGGATGGCCAGACCGGCGGTCGTCGTGCCGCCTGAGATTGCGTTCCCACTGCAGCACGAGGGGGCGTATATGTTGCGGCGTTGCATGCGCCGGTTGGCAGCATCCGTGAATGGCGTCGTGCCCGACGCGATCAGTGCCTTCACATGCTTCTCTGGCCGCCGCGTGTGGTACCGTGCACGGGGCCCACGTCGAGATCCGATTGTCACAGCAAAACGGCCACTGGTCGCCCTTGCCATGTTCAGTCGGTTTCGCGATGCCGGCCATGCAACCGACTCCGGCACCATGGTCCGGACGACTGGCACGCTCACTCCGCAGCAGCGCCTGTCTTGCCTTCCGCGTGACCTGCAGAACTGGACGCTGCACTGGTGGGTCTTTTCGCGTTTCGTGGACTACCTTGACGTTCAGACGGATCCACCGCTGCTCCTTCCCGTCAGCGAAGACCGTGACTATTACGTGTCTCGAGCCACCCAGGCACTTGACGATGTGGCCGCTGGCGACTACCAACAGCCACCACGGCGCGAGGTAGCGCGATGCTGGCATAAACTCGTTTGCGAGACCCCCGCAGCGCTCCGCCTGCGACTTGTGCGTTTTGAAACCTTCTTCGAGTACGTTGCCGCACGCGAACGTCGAGGCCTGGCTGCGGATGCCTGAAACGCAGTCACTGCGGGCCTTTTTTTTTAACATCGATTAAAGATTCGATCAAAAAAAATAGAAACACAAATGATACCAGCACACCAGAGACACCACTGACATGCGTCAGATGTTGTGTGTGCCGGTTCTGATGCGGCACAACTCTTGTGCTGCGCGCTTACCAAATGCACTGGGTCATTCTCTCGTGGGTTTCTTCAGCTGTCCTTTCGTCACGTCTCTGGATACATTATCCCGTTTCTCGATACACTAGGTACAAACAAACACGCACATGGTTCCTTGCGATCGCTCTCTTTCTCCCTCTACATTCACTGTCGCTCTTCTTGTTTCTTTTCACGTGCCTTTGTGATAGTCACTCGTGTTGCTGTTTCTTCTGGGTCACAGGTGGCTGCACGCCCCCCCCCATCCTCCCCAAATTTTGACTCAACAGCCATGCTTGCTCGCTGCCGTGCCTTGTTGACAGCCGTGACACATTCCTCGTTGAAGTACGCCACATTTGAGCTCAATGATCGCCTCGATCTCAGCGGGGGCCGACGACCTGTGCCAAGGGATGAACTGAAGGGCTTCCTGTCGCGCAACGTGCAACCCATTCTGGAAGGCACCTCGCTTGATCGCCGCGACAACACGTCGGAGATGCGCCACTGGCTGGGCCAGCTGCTGCGTGATGCGAGTTTCTCTGCGCACGTGGTCAAGGCGAAGCCAACAGGACGCTTTGTGCAGACCATCACGGACTGCATCCGACAAGACGCGACGCGCATGAACTTTATCCCGAAAATGACCTCTGCGCAGGCCAGTAAGACGATCGAGCATCTGTGCTCCATTGGCGTTCGGGACAGCGCCGTGTTCACGGTGCTCTTGACCCGCATCGACTTCACCAACCTGCGCGAGGTGGCGCGAGTCATGTTCGCCTTCACGGAGGCGAATCTGAGCGCGTACAACGTGAATCTGTTCATTCCCCTGTACTGTGGTGAAACCTTCTCACTCACCGTCACATACCGCCCCGGGGCGCCACGACGGGAGGAGAATGCGTACTGCAACCTGCTCGACGCGATTCGCGTCCTGCGTGCCATCTCCAAGTCGATCCGTTCCACCGTTGAGGCCTCCCGCGCTGACGAGGGCAAGATGACAGTGCTGCCGTACAACAGCGTGAATCAGCTGCGGAACGCCTTGGTGCTGTTCGTCATGGAGCACGCCGAGAACCCGTTTCTTCGCGGCGCGCACTGGAGCAACTTTGCGCGCGCCATGATGCATTTCCCAGTCGAGTTCAGTGAGCTTGTCGGCCTGGCTGGCCAGGGCGGTGACCCGCTCCAGAAGCAGCGGCTGCTCGTGCGCACAGTGGAGGGGCTGCTCGCGGGAGAGGACGCGACGGCGCCGTGGCGCCACGCCGACGCCACAATAGACCTCGCCCGCGAGCCTGTCATGTGCGCCGAGCTCGCCCGCTACGGGCTTCTCAGGGTGTTTGACAGGGCAGAAGGTCGCCTCAAGGCTCTCCCCAAGACCACCGCGTCCCATTCTCCTGCCGCTTCGTCGTCTCCAACAGGGACCAAGGACGGCTCGGATGCTTCGGCACGTGTGTTTGATCTCTCCTCGATGGACATGATTAAGCTCGTGCGGGTGGTGCAAGAAGTGTACCCGTCACAGTCGCCTCTGCGTCGGCGGCGTGTGTCGTGCGTGGTTGATTCGCTGATGCATAGAGTGAGCGATATCAACTTCCGTGGTCTCATGCTGCTACTGCAAGCCATGCGCACCACGCACGACGACGATGTGTCACGGAATGTTGTCGAGACGGTCGTCGCTGAGGCCGGCCGGCGGCTCCGTGATGCTCAGTTAGCCGACGACGTTCCGTTCCCTGCGCTGGTCGAGTTCTGCTCCTTGCTCTCTGTTTTTCGTGTGCAGAACTGTCAGGAGGCCGTCGCGTACATCTGCGATTCACTGGACACCTTTCCGCACGCGCTCGACGGACACAGCGGCTTGGCGCTCCTCAAGGCACTGACAGTTACCCGTGACGGCAATCTCTCTGCGCGGCGCACGGCTGGCCTTGACGTGGCGGAACGGCTCACGTTCCACTACCAACGCGCCGGCCCACTGCTCACAAGCGAGCCCGTCGTGTGCGACAAGTTGTGGGCGGCACTCGTGCTCCTCGACGCGGTCCCGACGCCTGTGATCCTTGACAGGTGCTGTGGACCAGCGGGCAGTGCACCACTTGCCATGAACCCCCAGATTCGCGCGGCCGGCAGCGTACTTCTGTTTGACATCTCACGCTCCCTGTTCCACTTCGGAAAAGAGGCATCGGCGTCGGTGCCCGCGCAACTGCACGACTTGTGGGACGCCGGCATCGTCCGATCCTTGCTGCCGCTTCTGGGCGGCTTCAGCGAAATGGAACTCCGCGCGGCGCAACACAACAACGGCGCTGGTGGTCGGGCCTTGACGAACGGCTACGTGCCTATTGCCTGGCGCTCGACCATGGAAGCGGTCTCGCTCTATCTCGACAAGGTGGCACCGGACGCTGCCGTGCGTATGCTCGCAGATGTCATGGAGCCACTCAAGGCGATTGGCAGCCGCGCCGCACTCTGGGCCGTGGAGCAAATGAAGCTGACGGACGCGTCTTCAGAGACGCAGCGGCAGCGTGCTTTTGCGCAGCTGTCGTTCTCGTCGAACGCGGTGATTCACCTTCTTTCGTTTTTGCTCATGTTCGAGCACTGCGTCTTCCGCGCGGGCTGGAAGTGCCGGGGAAAGGGCGACTTGGGTGGCCTCGCGATGGATCTCAGAGCGGACTTCCTCGCCTATCTTCAGGCGCCGATCACCGCTGATGACGGTCCGACGGTGTCCATCATGGATGTTGTCACCAATATCCTCGGTGACGGATCGACCAGGACGGCCCAGACCTCGTTGCTGCAGAAGCGGCACGCGCTCGAAATCACCACGAATCTGCCGTTCGCCATCTCCTTGGTGCTCGAGGCGGGTCCCGTGAATGAGCACTTCACCGAATGCACCGTCCCTTTGATGATGGCGGCCATCGAAGACACCGACGAACCGTGAGTGAGTGAGTGAGTGAAAGGGGAGCAAGACACACTCTGCATCACATCATCTGACATACACACACAGAGTCCACTCAAATGAAAAAGACAAAAAAAATGATTATGCATATCGCACACACACAAAAAGGGAAAACATGGTGGATGGGAAAACCGCTGAGTCGCCACACATGTGGCGAGTCCCGTCATTCCTTGCGTTTTCCCATTTAATGTGACCTGTTTTTGATTCGCGGCTGGTAAACGGCTGATGCGACTGACACCAACTACTGATGTCGTCCCACGAGGAACGTCGTGAGAGTGACAAACTGCGGTCCAGATTGCCTGTCCAAACTGAGTCACACATGTCGTTCCCTTCTCTTTCACAAACGTCCTCTCTTCACTCTTGCTCTCTTTCTCCGTCTTTCGTGGCGTGTGACGTGAGCACGACACACAACGAAATATATAGTGAGAACGTGTGTACAGTCGCACGTGATCCGGATGCGCTGGTAGCGCGTTGTTCTTTACTCTCTGTTGCTGTTGTTCGTTTTGTGTTTCTCCTCTCTGTCTCTCTCTTACCCTCACAATTCACGTGTGGCATCATGTCGTACTCGACGTCGACTGGAACTGCCGTGACGAAAGGCTCCGCGGCCCATGCCAGGCACCTTCGCCGCCGGCTCCGTGCATCAGGCGCGCTCCCATCGTCTCGCTCCATCATGAGCCGCCACGAGGAGCTGATCGACGAAGAGGTCCTTGATGTCGGCGACAACAAGCACGCCAACCTCGTCGAACACCTGCTCGCGCGTCTGGAGCAGCACGGGCTCCGACGCTGCTTTTGCGAGGACGAGCCGACGTCCATCTACGGCGTCGCGGCGCACGTGGACGACACGGCGATGACGACGCCGCCGCAGTCGCTCGATCACACGCATCCTGACGCGCGCGAGGCGTACTATTACTGCTGCGTGCCGTGTGAGCTGCGTCTCACGGTGGTCTCCTCCTCTGCCGCGACGATGCGAATGCTGCAAGACGCTCACCACCACTTTTCATCTGTTCGTCATCGCCACGCAGCGGCGCTCATGGGTGACCCTGACGTCGACACCACTCTCGTCGCCACGCCGCTCGTGGAGCAGCCGTACACCTACACACGCGTCTTTGTCAATGGCCTGCCGATGCTGATGTCACGTCGCCCCGGCGGTGGGGACCTGTTTTACCCGCTGCCGTTCGAGGAGGAGGCGTGCGGCTACTGCCCAGATGATGGCGAGGCGCCTGGCCGGCACGGCTACCCCCCACACGACGGCGATGACCGGCCCGACTTGTACCGCGACGGCACGCCGCGTCCACGGGTTTTGCCGCCGCCGTCGACGACGCCATCAACTCACGCCGGAGCTCGTGTGATGCCTGTGTTTTGGTACAATCCCACGCAAAGTCTCTTTACGGGCACGCGACAGGTACCCCATCTTGATACGCTTGCGCGAGCCGATCCCATGTGGCGGCGCGATGGCCTTCGTCAGGTGTTTGCACGGACACACTTGGATGTGCACCACGTCCCGCTGGCCTCCTACAGAACCAACGCGGGTGTCGACATCCAGGCGGTGCCCCTTGAGCCGCAGCTGTTCGCCTTGACGCCGCGTATTCTGCGAAGCAGCAACAGCAACCCTGAGAGCAGTCTCCCTCAAAATACAAGGAAGCGTCCACGCGGCGATGGCGAACACGCGGTGGAGCAGAACGGTGGTTCCGCCTCGGTCACGAACACCGTGTTGCCTGTCTACGCACAAGTCCCGCAAACCGTTGAAGTAGTGGTTTCTGAAGCACCTGCCCAAACTGATGACAACACAGCAGCCGCAGGAGCGGTCTCACTGACACGGTGTACTGTCCATGCTGACGGTGTGTACCGAGTCGCTCTGCAGCCCCCGGTTAGTGACGCGCTTGTACAATGTCGCAGCCGAGTGGGGCGGTCTACGGAACTCGACCACGCGTGGACGAACGACACGGCGGGCGTGCTGGGTCCTGACGGCCCCGCTGATGCCGTTGCCGTTCCATTGACAGAGGAGGCCCTGCGCCGTCACACAGCTTCCCTCGCGACGGACAAGGTTACCAAAGCAGCGCGTGCCATGACCTCCTACTTCTCCGTCTCTTCGCGGTCACGTGACACGGTCTCCCTGTTCGACACCGCATCGGCCAACGACGATGCGGCGAGTGAGGCAGGTCCGACTGCCGCACCACGTGAGCGTGCGTCCAGTTCGTCAGACTCGTCCAGCTCGTCAACGTCACCGACCTCATCAACCACAGACTCGCAGACATCAGCGCCGTGATGGTCTGATTGACTGTTTTTTTATCCCTTCTTCTTTCTTTCTTATAATACCCGTTTAAAACAACAACAACAACAACACCCACATGATGAAGAAGACGATATTCAGTGACAGAGAGCTATTGATCGCAATCGCGTTTTGACTGTACAGCGACGCTCAATGCGTGTTGCAGAATACATATCTTCTCTTCTGTTCTGTGACACCACCCGTTCGTTTTGCACGTGAATCCTTCTGCCCGTCTGACACCTCTATCAATTTGTCTCTCCCATGCTCGCCCAGATCCGTACGAACGAAGGGAACTGAAAGAGAACAACAACAAAACCAACACAAAAAAGACACACACACCCACACACACACACAATACGCAATAATGGAGGAACGTCAGTGCGACATGTCGCTGGTGCGAACACCATTCAGGTCAACAGGCCTCCAGCTGTTGCAATCACATTCCGCGACGGAGCGCCGCGCAGGGGGCATCTCGGTCGGCTCCCGCGGTGTCCGTCAGCTTGCGAGTCAAAAATCGACTGGCTCGGGTCTGCCAGGCTCCGACGATGCCACGGCCGTGGCGCCCAGCCACGCCTCCCCGCTGCACATCGCCTCGTGTCACCACGGTGGGCGACTGTTAATTTGGGACTGCGCCAGCACCGCGCTCGTCGCGTCATGTGATCACGGTCCCAACACCGCTGTCGCGCAGTGTATCGCCACACGTGATCATCTGTTTGTCCGCCTCGAGGCGGCACCCGGCACCGAAGGTCTGGAGGACGACGCGCACGTCCATGTGTGGTCCGCCCAGACCTTCAAGCGCCTCTATGTCTTGCGTGGTCACGAGAGCCGCCTCACCGCGATGACCGTCTGCAAGGCCGCTCCCCACCTCTTGGCGACAGCGAGTCTCGACAAGACGGTGCGCGTGTGGGATCTCACGAAGAGCACGGTGTCACCCGTGCAAACGCTCTCACTCGACGCGTGCGGGGCCGCCTCGGGCCTCGCGCTGCTGACGCCGGACGTGCTGCTTGCGGCGGGGTCCATCAGTCCAGTGACCGTGTGGAACTGGCAGACCGGGGACGTGCTGATCGCGGCGAGTGCAGACACCACCCGCGCGACGACTGTGATGCGTGTTGTCGCACTCGACGGCGCTACCGCCGCCGCTGGGATTAACAACAACAACGGCAACAACAGTGGCCTGGTCGCGTGTGAGCGCAGAGGCTCCACGACGATCCTGCAGCGCGCCTACGCCATCTTTGTCGGCTGCACGGACGGCTTCGTCGTGGAGCGGACGCTGCGTCTCGAGTCCACGGCGACTGCCGCGACAACGACCTGGCGCGCAACCCTCACGGCCGCCTGGCAAGGCAAGTCCCACACGGCCACGGTGGGCGCCCTTCACGTGGACGGCAACGTGCTGGCAACCTGTAGCATGTACGACGGCGCCTACGTGGTCAACCGCACCACCGGCGTCGCACGTCTGCTTGGTCCCAAGACCGCCGTGGGCACGACCACCTCCATCGGCTGCACGTCCCTGGCGATGGACAGCGCCAACAAGCGCCTGTTGGTCGGCGCGCACACCGGCGAGGTGTACGTGTGGAACTACGCCGAATTCGCTGCCGGCGCCGTGAAGGAGGTGCACCTCGTGGCGTCATTCACGCCGCACCTGTCGGCCGTGACGGGGATCTGTCTGGAGCTGTCGTCGGGCAACGTCTGGGAGCGCCTGCTCACGTGCGGTGGCGACGGCGACATCTGCGTGCTCGACTACCGGTGCTCAGCACGCAATGCCGTGACGCTCCCGTCGACCGCGAACTGCTCGGTGCTGGCGCGACTGCCGCCGCTACCAGGGCTGGCGGCTCACGGTGCGCTCGCCTTCTCGCCGGCTGCCAATGACGCCGTGACCGACGTCGCACTCGCCATTGTCGACGACCGGACCATGTGCCCCGTGGCGGACGGCACCCGCGGTCTCATGCTCGGCAAGTCGCTCGTGGCGGTCGCGTGGTCGGCACCGACGTCGGAGCTGCTGGTCGCCACGTCTGACGCCGTCGTCGTGGCGCTCGCGTACGAGCGCAGCAGTGGCTGGCGCCGAACGCGGCAGTGGCCGCTCAAGCAGGACTACACCGTCACGTGCTTCGCCGACGTCATCCACGGCAGTGACTGCGTGGCGCTGGGGCTGCTCTCCAAGAGCGGTGCGGGCGGTGCCATTGCGACAATCGCCTTGGGAAAGGACCCCACGTCAGCGGCCGCCGTCTCGTACATGGCAACACCGGGCGCGGTGCCGCAGTTTCTGGGAATGATCAGCGCGAAGGGCCACACAGGCCCCAGCACGGCCACCATTGTCGCCGAGATGAAGAGTGGTGTCGTGCAGCTGTTCACCTGGAAAATGCCGACAACCAACACGCCTGCGGCCGCCGTGGCTGCACTCCAGGCGGGTACTGTGTTGGCCCCAGCTCGGATGACGGCGTCGTCGGCGCTGGGCCGCAGTCGCCGCGCCCGTACGGTAGCACTGATGGCCGACGCGGGCAGTGCTTCGGGAACGGCGACACTGTGGATCCCATTGGAGAAGTCCATTCTGCGTCGACGCTGCTCCCCCAACGGGGCGGTAGAGGAACTCCCGTTCCATGGTGTCTCCAGTACCTTTGACGTCAACGTGCTCAGTGTCACCGCCGTGAACCAGAGTGAGATTGGCGTAGTCGTGTTGTGTGAGCACACCTCGAACGCCTACCTGTGCGACGCGACAGGCGCGCCGACGCACATTGTGGCAGCGTCAGGCGCGGTGACACCCATCGCTGATCCGTCCCGGAAGGCGAAGAGCGGCAGTCGCGACGGGCGTGGCGTGTGCTACCCGGCCTCGGCGTCCTCGCTGAAGCCGTCGTTGTCGTCCGCCGGCAGCAGCGGACGTGCGCGACTCCCGTACTGTCTCTCCGTCGTGTTCGAAAAGAACCGTCGCTATCTCGCTTTCGCCTACGAAAATGGGCTTATCCAGCTTGTTGACACGAGCTACAAGTACGTGTTTGCCCGCCTGTGGGGTCCCGATGGCCCGTTTTCCTCGACGACCGCGACAAGCAGCATCGCGGCTGTGAACGACTTTGTCGTGGCCGCGGCTGAGCAATGCGCGCTGACGGCGTTCCCCGTTCCGCACCGCGCACTGATGGACGCCTCTCAGGAGGCAACCACAGAAGAGGGCCGAGGTCACTAAACCAACAAAAAGTGACAAACAAACAAAAACCTGGACGGACACGTTATGTGTTTCTGATGTAATTGGTGCTCGTCAGCACCCCCTCGTCCTGTAGTTGATGTGTGTCTGTGGCGGTGGATGTGGACATTGACACAGGTAGTCCCGTCAGCGACATATTTTTTTTCTTCTCCTTCCTTCGCTCTCCATGTCTTTACTGGTTTGTTTCCTTACACCTTTTGCATGTACGTGTCGGCATTCGCCCAACAAAACAACTTGTCTTACTACCTCGCCGCTGAGCGTCTTCGTACACCGTGAAGCTTGGCTCTCTCTATCTGAAATACCGCGTCAATACAGACACTCTCGCTCTCGCTCTCTCTCTCTGCTTGACGGTGAAGCGATGTTTGCTTGGCTAGCACCATCGCGTCCGTTTCGTTCCAGTATGCGCATCGATGTCTTGCTGTGGACTCCGTCTCTCGTCTCCGCTTTGAAAACCCTGGCATGTATATATATGTATACTGGTCTACTCATTCCCACTCTCAACCTGAAACACCCCTTTTTTGTCACTTTTTGTTCTTGGTGGTGTGCTCTGCTTCCGAAGAGAGAGCTGCAAGTTTCATTTACTTTTCGCTGCCTTTTGTTCTTCGTCACACACACAGACACCTACACACCTCGTCAGTCGCAGCATGGCGTATCAGCAGTCGCAGGAGATGAAAAAGGAGTTCCGGCTCCCCATGGTGCCTGGCATGTCCGTTGGTGAGGAGATGATGCGTCGCAACTACCACCGCAGTCAGGTCGTGGGCCCGCGGTTTGACGACACCACGGCGATCCCCGGCGTGCCCGCCGACCGCACCGCAGAGAACGCTGGCATGCGCTCCACCATCGCGCGCTACATGAACAGCACCAGCGGCAACGGCGGCGCTGCTGCCTTCAGTGGCTCGCAGGCTGGCGAGAAGCCCTCCGAGGACCTCAGCGGACGCGTGCTTCGCTTCTACGCCTTTACGCTGGAGGCGGTGCCAGAGAGCGCCACGGAGACGGAGCGTGTGCGCAAGGTGGTGCTCAACTACTACCTCGAGGACGGCACCATGAGCGTCACAGAGCCCAAGCAGGACAACTCCGGTATCGCCTTCCGCGCGAACCTGAAGCGTCACATTGTCCCCAAGCCCGATGGCGAGCCCATCGTCTACGAGGACCTCCAAGTCGGTGAGCCGATCAGCTTCTACGGCCGCACCTACGTCGTGTACGACGCCGACACCTTTACCCGCGACTTCTACCACGAACTCGGCCAGGACATCCCCGCGTCCTTCGAGCCGCCCGTCGACACCTTCACGCAGTCGCGCAACCGGCCAGCAGCGAAAACGGGCGGCGTGGGCTCGCTCGCGGCGGCGACGACGCTCAGCAACGTGCTCACGCCGCAGCAGGTGCGTGCCACGCAGCAGTTCCTGGAGAACGACCGCAAGGTGCTGCGCTGCGACTGCACCTGGGACGACACGGAGAACCTCTACGGCTTCAAGCACTACCTCACCCTCTACTACTTCCTCAGCGACGGCAGCATCGCCTTGGTCGAGAAGGACACGCAGAACAGCGGTCGCGACCCGTTCCCGAACTTCTTCAGCCGTCAGCGCATCGCCAAGCCCACCGACCCTTCGGGCAAGTTTGACTCTTCGACGCTCGGCTCCGTGACGTTTCAGGAGAACAAGAGCACGGTCTACTACACCGACGCCGACATCCGCATCGGTGAGGTGCTGAACCTGTACGGCCGCAAGGTCAAGATCCACGACTACAACCAGTACACGAAGGACTATATGAAGAGCACCTTTGGCATCACCGACTACGCCCCGATCGACGGCGCGACGCCGCCGCCGTTTGTGCCACCGGGCTCCGTGCGCCGTGAGATGTCCGCCGCCGAACTGGAGGAGAAGAACAAGCAAAAGATCGACGATATGCGCCGCCACCGCTTTCAGACCGCCACGGTCAAGTTCCTCGCACGCTTCGACACGGACCGCTACGAGGACGAGATTCGCCGCTTCGTCATCGCCGTCTACCCAGCTGACAACACCGTGAGCATCTTTGAGCCCATCATCCGCAACAGTGGTATTGTCGGCGGCAAGTTCCTGCAGCGCCAGCCGGTGCGCAAGGCGGACGGGCGTCAGTTCGTGCCGGAGGACTTCTACGTTGGCGCGCACCTCACGCTGAACGCCTTCAAGTTCGTCCTCCTCAACTCGGACTCCCGCTCCCTCGACTACATGGAGGGCAATGCGGAGGAGTTCTCCCGCTCCGACATCAACAAGATCGTTCGCAAGATGCAGGCGATGCTGATGAGCAAGCAGAGCGGACTCGCCGACGCTTTCCGCCGCGCGGACGAGACGCAGACGGGCGGTCTCGACATGAAGGTGTTTCTGTCCATCATGAAGCAGCTCAAGTTGGACCTATCGGAGCAGGAAATCCTCACCGTGCTGCGCTTCTTTGACAAGAACAACGAGTCCTACGTCTCCTACGAGGAGGTGGCTGCGCGCGTGCTGCCTGAGGGTAGCTCGCTCGCCAGTGATGACCGCCCGTGGCAGAACATCTTCGACGAAAGCACCAAGGCCGAGTCCAAGACGTTCGTTGCTGACCCCACTGCGGAGGCAACGAAGCAGAAGCAGCAGTCCGTGACGGACGCCGCCGCGGCTGGTGCGAAGGAGCTGCTCGAGCTCTACAATCAGCGCCGCCAGCTGTTCATCAAGGAGTTCCATGCCATCACGGACTACGCCAAGGATAGCCTCATCGGCACGGATGAGTTCAAGATGTGCGTTCGCCGCAAGCTGGAAATCACTAGCATCTCGGACGAAGAGCTGGACGCGCTGTGCCAGCGCCTCTTCACGCCGGCCTTCCCTCGTGTCACCTTTGAGGAACTGATGCGCCTGTTCAACGGCACCTCGTCTCTCCCACACACGCTCGCGCAGATTATCGCCAAGAGCGCTTCCTGAAGTAGTCAGCTTGGCTGACCGCGAGAGCACGAAAAAAAGAGAGGCACACAGATGTGGCTGCACGCACTCTTTTGCCCCGTCTCACGCCATCGCTCTGGGCTGGATTCTTTTGTTTCTTCTCACATCGCTTCATGTACAACAACAACAACGAGAAACGAAGTACAATTTGAAAAACATGAGACGTCGACGTGTTGTCTCACCATCTCATTATTTGGTTGATACTGTGCACTGATGTATTTATACTGATTGTGTTGCAATCGCGGTGTGTCGACGTCACGTGTCTCCCTCCTGTCCGTCGACGGTGCGCGTGATGTGAGGCAGTACTGTCGATTCTTTGTTTGTTTTTTCTTCTCCCTCTTCGTTCATCACTGTCTCGCGCACTGACGTGCACGGATAACAAGCAGACAGAACAAAGCAGCGATGAACGAATTACAAAGAAAATAAAAACAGAAACGGAGCGTGGGAGACAAAGCGCGCTTTGTGCGTTCAATCACCCCCATCTGCCGTTCACTTTTGAACAGGTACAACAACAGATGTTTATGATGTTGTTGTTGACGTTGACGTGGGTGCGCGTGTTTGTGTGCTCCTCTCATAGCTACTATCTCGTGGTCGTCGCTCGTGATGGGCTCTTCCTGTTCACACGTTGGGCACTGTCAGATGGGCATTTTACGTCTCTCAAAGTTTCTTTTCTGCCGCGATGGCGAAGCGTATCCTGGTGTGGCCATATTTGGCTGCCGCCATTTCTATGGACCGCCTGCACGAGGGAGTTGCTGCGCATGTCCGTTTTACCTTTGTCACTTTCCTCTCTCCCTCGACGCTACACGTCCCGTTTTCTCTACTCTTTCCTTTCCGTTCGCAGCGCAAGCCTGTTCTATTGCTTGCATACTAGGTGTCACACCATGAAATCAGTGGGAGTCTTCCTTGCTGTGGTGGCGTTGCTCCTGTGCGCTCCCGGCGTCGCCGGGCACGTTGCCACACGTAATGCCGATGACTGCAGTGCGCTTGGGTTTCTCAAGGGCCAGTTGCAGTGTACACTGTGTGAAACGCTTCTTCAGCGCACCGGCAACCCGACGCTGCATGAGGAATGCCTGAGCTGCTGCACCACAACAGACGCAGATGGGGACGCGGAGAGCTTCGTGGAGCCGCGTTATGCCAGTGCGATTGTCGAGTACGAGTCTATTCAGTGGCTGCGCGATCCAAATGCGCCTCAGACGGAACTGTATACGTTTGTGAACAAGTTTCTCGACAAGGCAGCCTACAGAGACCTCGTTCAGCTGAGAGAAAACCTCCTGGCCCGCCTGCCGCGACTCATTCTCATCGCGGAGGACGGCACCACCGTCTCCATTCGTATTGAGAAGTGGCGCGCCTTTCAGATCGACGAATTTCTCAGCAAGAAGCTGGGCAAGTCGTGAGGGTGCGTGGGTTTTTGAGTGATGATGATGGTATTGTTTGCTTTGAACGAATGCACGTGTGTGTAAAATTTTAATGAATCAAGAAAGAAAAATGAACACCGTCTGTTTTACAGCTTCCAACCACCAGCCCTGGCTGCAAGAGGGGTGCATCTTCTCTATCCGTACAGCTATGGTCAACGCGCGCGAGAGTGTCTCCTCCATGTTTTTGTTTCTTTTCATAACAGCCTCACATACTTCCTCCTTTTTCTCTCCTTACCTCCTTCTGACATTTTCCTCACCAACTTTGTTCTGATAGTTATCTTGTTTACTTTTCCCCCCACTTGAGTGTGTGTGCTGATCGTTTTCTTTGTCTTTCCCCGCCTGTGACGTAGTGTTGAAATCACATCTTCCAACACAGTCACAACAAAGAACTCAGACAACCTCCTCTGTTCTCTTCCTTTTCTTTTCTCTCCTTCCGTTCACAAAACCTCTTTTGTTTTCCTCGTCGTTTTTCTCCCTCTAACGAACTAACGCTTAGTCCTCCACCAAACAAGGAGCCATTTAAAAAAAAAAGCAAAAAAGAAGAGCGAAAGGCAAAGCCCCTCGTGATCCCTTCTCGTATTTCGTTGTTCACCACTGTTGAGTCTGTTTTGTCTGTGTGACATCTTGCAAAAAAAAAACTAGTTAAACGACAAAGGAAATATGATGCGCCGCGCTCTTGCTGCAAGCGCCATCGTGCACACGGTGGCGACTCGCCGCTACACTGATGCCCGCACCGTCCGCAAGCCATTCCAATACGACCAACTGGTCAACTCCACGAACCGAGAGTTTCTGGAGAACATGCTGCGCCAGTACGACGAGGATCCCGCTCTCGTGGACCCGAGCTGGGGGCCCGTGCTGCAGGCGATCCGCAGCGGCAACGATGAAATCCCTGTCGTGTCGACCTTTAGCCGCCCGTTCGATGAGAAGTCCCTGACCGACAAGCAGCGTCAGGACAACATGCGTCTCTCCTACCTCGTTCGCGAGTACGAGCGCCGCGGCCACGGCTTGGCCAACATCGAGCCCATCTCCGGCCTCAGCGCGACAAACACGGACGAGACGGCGAAGGAGCTGAGCATCGAGTCGTTCGGCTTCACGGAGGACGACCTCAAGCTGGTCTTCAACGTCAGCCTGGGCGCGAACTACCGCTCCACCACCATCAACGGCGGCACGCCCATGACGCTCGAGGAAATCATCAAGACCCTCAAGCGCATGTACTGCGGCCCGATCGGCTTCGAGTTCATGACCTCGGGCTTCTTTGAGCTGCGCAACTGGTTCCGTCAGCAGATCCAGGAGACCCTGGAGCCCCTGCCGAAGGAGCTCAAGCTTGCCGCGTACAGCGACGTGGTCCGCGCGTGCGGCTTTGAGCAGTTTCTGCAGATCAAGTACGCCACCCAGCAGCGCTTCGGCCTGGACGGTGGCGAGGCGCTGATCGCCGCCATGAACGCCGCCATGACTCAGGGTAGCGAGCTCGGTGTGCAGAGCTGCATCATGGGTATGGCGCACCGTGGTCGCCTCAACATCCTCGCGAACGTGTGCCACAAGTCCCTTCACGCCATCCTCAACGAGTTCGAGGGCAAGGCGGCCGTCACCGAGGCGCACTTGTCCGGCGATGTCAAGTACCATCTGGGCCTGCGCAAGAACGTAAAGCTGCCCAACGGCAAGACGATGAACATCGAGCTGCTCCCGAACCCGTCCCACCTCGAGGCGGTGAACCCGCTCGTCCTCGGTAAGGCCCGTGCGCGCCAGGTGTACGAGAAGGACTCGGATAGCGTGAGCACGATGCCGATCCTCATCCACGGTGACGCCGCCATGACGGGTCAGGGCTGCTGCTTTGAGACCATGGCCCTCGCCTCGCTGGAGAACTTCTCCGTCGGTGGCACGCTTCACGTCGTCATCAACAACCAGATCGGCTTCACGACGGACCCCAAGGACAGCCGCCCGGGTGACTACTGCACCGAGCTTTCCAAGATCAACAATGCCCCCGTGATGCACGTCAACGCGGACGACGTCGAGGCCTGCGTGCGCGCCGCCCGCATCGCGACCCGCTTCCGCCAGGAGTTCCACCGTGACGTCATCCTCGACGTCGTGTGCTACCGTCGCAACGGCCACAATGAAGCCGACCTGCCCGACTTTACGCAGCCCACGCTGTACAAGGAGATCCGCAAGCACCCGCGCGTGGTCGACATCTACTCCAAGCAGCTTGTTGAGGAAGGCGTGCTGACGCCCGACGTGGTCAAGGAGAAGAACGACGCGTGGCAGTCGGTGATGCGTCAGGCCTTCGAGCGCATGAACAGCGTGCAGGACTTCGTCAAGGTGCTCCCCGTGTTCGACCCCGAGTCCGAGAACCGCTCGTCCGATCTCCAGGCGGAGCTCATTGAGCAGAGCAAGAACATCCAGCGCCTCCCCTTCGAGACGGGTGTGCCGATGGCCACCTTGAAGGAGGTCGGCCGCCATCTGACGACGATCCCCACGGAGGTCCAGAAGCCTCACCCGGTCGTGCAGCGCACGTACGCGGCGCGCCTGAAGGGCATTGAAACCGGCGACGCGCTCGAATGGTGCTCGGCGGAGCTGCTCGCGCTTGGCACGCTGGCTCTACAGGGTGTCCACGTGCGCCTGACCGGTGAGGATGTGGAGCGTGGTACCTTCACGCAGCGCCACGCCGCGATCGTCGATCAGAAGACCAACCTCAAGTACCTGCCCGTGACGAACATCTCGCCGAACCAGGCCCTCGTGACGATTCAGAACAGTGCGCTCTCCGAGCTTGGCGTGTGCGGCTTCGAGATGGGTTACAACCTAGAAAACACCCGCACCATCACCATGTGGGAGGCGCAGTTCGGTGACTTTGCCAACGGTGCGCAGGTCATCTTCGACCAGTTCCTCAGCTGCTCCGAGGAGAAGTGGAACGAGCAGAGCAGCCTTATTCTGTCTCTGCCCCACGGCTACTCGGGCGCCGGTCCTGAGCACAGCTCGGCCCGTGTGGAGCGCTTCCTGCAGATGTGCGATGACATCGACCGCGTCCCGCGCAACTTCCGTCAGCACGCCAACGACCGCATGCTTGAGGAGCGCATCGGTCGCTACAACTGGCAGGTGACGTACCCCAGCACCCCGGCCAACTACTTCCATCTGCTCCGCCGTCAGGGTCTGCGTACAGACTTCTCCAAGCCGCTCGTGAACTTCTTCTCCAAGGCCCGCCTGCGCGCGCCGAACCTCTCCAGTCTGGCCCAGATGGAGACCGGATCCGCGTTCCTGCCTGTCATTGACACGTGCCCCGTGGCCGACATGAAGGCCCGCAAACTGGTCTTCTGCACGGGTCAGATCGAGAGCATCGTCAACGACCACCGTGCGGCCCTGCAGAAGGACACGCCCGGCGTGCACGACGACGTCGTTCTGGCGACGGTGGAGCAGCTCTCGCCGTTCCCGTGGGAGCACGTCGCGGATGTCATTGAGAAGTACACCGCTCGCAACCCCGAACTCGAGATTGTCTGGCTGCAGGAGGAGCCCAAGAACATGGGTCCCTGGAACTTTATGCGCCAGCGCTTCAACTCCCTGATGCGCCACCTCAAGTGCAGCCAGCCCACCATGAAGTACATTGGCCGTCCCTCCGTTGCCTCCCCCTCAACGGGCTACGGTTCTGTCCACGTGGTGGAGGAGCGCAAGATTGTCAGCGATGTCCTCGCGTAACGAGGAGAGAAGGGTTAGCAGAATGCAGCGAAAAGATTTTTTGGTGGTGTTGCCACTCACTCTCTCTATCTCTCCCTCTTTCTGTTTCGGGTACCTGTTTTCCTTTCCATGTTTTTTCCTTTTTCTTTTCTTTTCGTCTGGTAGTTCGAAGGCTGTTCTCTTTCTCCTTCGTATTTTCAGTAGGGTGTTGCTTGGTGTCTTTTAGTGTTGTTGTTGTTGGTCTTTCTTTCTTCATTTGTTCCATTCTCAAATGGCACACATGGAGCGACGCGGTCAAGAATGCGGCTGAGAGATGCACACACACACACACACACACACGAAGAACAAGAAGAGGAAGACAAAACGTATTTCCCAAGCGCGTAGCAGGTGCAGAGGAGCCATACAACGCAGAGGTAAGAGACCAAGCACAATAGCCGCGAGCTGCATGCGTGAATATTTTAGCAAATTCTTTCCTTTTCCCGTTTCTTTTTTCTTTTGATATGCCATTTTCCTCCTTTTTTTTTATTGTTTGGTTTTCCCTTTTTGTGACGGACTCACCTTCTGCGTGCCGGTGTTTGTGTGTGTGTTTTTGATTGCGGTGCCGCCCCTTTCGCCGCCTCCAAGGTCGTCTCCGTGCGTGCGTGCGTGCGTGTCCACATTTGTTTGGCTGTTTTTGGTCGTCAGTGTTGTTCTCGTTGTTTGTTCTTGTGTTGGTTGACCGTTCGCTTTACCACATGTCCGTTTTTGTTTCTTCTCTCTTCATCTAGAAGGAGGAGGTATAATAGTACGCATCTCACATTGAGTAAGTTCAACAACATCCCTCCCACAAACACACATCCAAAGAAAGCCGTGCGGAGACGAGCACAATGCGAAATAGTTCCTGCCCTGCTCCAGGCAAGTCGTCCTCGACGTGTGCCATATTATTCACGTGCATTGTCTCTGCGGGCTCTCAGGTTGCGAGCAATCTCAATTCGGTGCACAAAAAGAGAAGTGGCAGACATCTTCTCATCTGTCGCGAAGGGGGTGGGGTGGTGCCGAAACAAAACAACCATGCACCTTTCTCGCATTCGTGGCGTATCGAGAACAGTGTGTGGAATCCGTCCGCGTCTCTACGTGAACCTACAGATGCACGTTTTCTTTCACTAGACAGAAGAACCCAACAGATATGTTTGCGTAACCAACACCCTTTCTCTCTCTCTCTCCCTCTGCATCTCCCTGTCTTGTTCCTCGCAGATGCGCACGCACTCTCTCTCTCTCTCATTTGCGTTTTACAATAGCTGACTTGTTTATAGATCATACCCTCTCTCTCTCTCCGTCTCCTCCTCTCATTCATTTGATACTGCGCGAAAGGATAAGGAAAAAGAAAACATGGTGACTGTGCGAGGTTAACAACTGTATACATGTGCGCTGATCGATCCCTGTGGGTCGACGACGCCTACGCGTTGCGCTGCAGAGGGTGCAACAAATCCTTTACCTGGCTACGGCGAAAGCATCACTGTCGTCAGTGTGGCCAGGTGTTCTGCGCGAACTGTCTGTACAGCACACCCACCTCGTTTGAGCAATGGAGTAATCGGATGGGTCTCAGCGCCACCTCGAGCGACGACCCGTCGCATGCCGAGAGGCTCATCGCCGAGGCGGCCAAGCCGACCAAGGTGTGTCACCGCTGCGCCCAAGCACTAGCAGCGAGTGCTGCCGCAGAGACCACAGCCTCTACCCAGACGCGCTCTGGTGACTCTGTTCCTCGACAGACACCGCCGTCCCGAGGTGAGCCGCGTGAAACGAAGGTCTTCACTTCACCCCTGAGCCGCGCCTCATCGCCACCCACGGCGACAATGTCCTCTGCGTCCCTTCACCCGCACCCTAGTAGTAGTGCTCCACAGCCAGTCTCACCAGGAGTCGTCAGCTCCGCGGCCCCAGCAACAACAACAACACGTGATGCGTCCATGGAGGCGCCCGAAGACAGCGCACGAGAGAGACGGGCGGAGGTTACGCCGAACCCCAATAGCGTGGCTGCTGCCGAATTCCGTGGTGTTTCAACGCGGCAGCTGTGCGTCAGAACTACGGAGGCGGGTACACCATCGCCCGTCGAGACACCCGAGGAGCAAGCCGTCCGCATGAGCCTCACAGATCCAGTGAAGCGTCGGCCAAACTACCTCAGTGAGTGGCTTGCATCGGTGGTCGTGAAGAAAGACGAGCAGCAGCAGCAACAACACCAACAAGAACGTGACGAGGAGGCCGGTGAGCAAAGAGTCCCTATACCACCGGTGTCTGTGGATCTGCTCAGCTGGGTGGGTACGCAGACTACTGTGGCTGGTGAACCACAAGCTTGCACCAACTTGTTCCCGTCGGCAAAGAGCAGAGCTGCTGGAGGCGCCCGTGCCGCAACGCGCGATGCGTCACTGAGGATGTGGAACCAACAGTGCCACGATGTCCTCGCGCACCGCATCGCGCGAGCCGTGGCGACGCTCCGCCCGACGGCCCGGTTTCGTGACACGAGCAACAACAGTCACTGCAGCGGCCCTGTCGCCACACGACTCGCCGAGCTCGTCACGAGCGTTGCAGTCTTGGCGCTCCGTCACGTCGTCGTGCCACTTGGCAGCCGCGTCATGCGTCACGTCGAGCTGCTCCTCACAGGCGATGGCTGCGCCGAGGCGTCAGAGGTGTTGCCGGGCTTTGGGTTCTTTGCCTCGCTCGCCTCGCCAGCTACGCGCAGCACGACGCCGGTGGTGGCGGCGGTGGAGAAGGCTCGTCTGCTGCTTCTCTCAGGTGATGTCACCTTCTCGAGCGAATCCTGTGTGAGTGTGCTCGAGTACATGAATAGCTATCGCGGCCACCTTGACACCAATCTCAAAAAGATCGCCCGATGGAGCCCCGACGTGATTGTCGTGGAGCGCGGCATGCACCACTATCTGCAGGCGGCTCTCGCCAAGCAGTACCCGGCTGTCGTGCTTCTTCTCCACGTCGGCCGAGATCATCTTGAGCGCCTGGCGTGGTGCACGGGCGGCCACATCGTCGCCGATCTTTCCTTCGTCAGTTTGTCTGAGCTTTCCTCGCTTGAGAGCACGCCTGTGGGCACGTGCGACCGATTTGATGTGCGTGTTGTCGGTCGCCGCGTGCTGTGTCGTGCGACGGGACTCATCGCCCCATGCTACGCCGCTGTCCTGATCCGTGGCGTGGAGGAAACAGAGGTGAACCTCGACAGCTGGCGCCGCCTTTGGGTGACAGCGGTCACCACCGCGTATCACGTCTGTGCGCAGGTGCAGCTCCTCCACAGCGTGGGCCTGGACCCGACTGTGGACACGACTGTCGTCGCGGCACCGGGCAGCGGCGAGCGTCACGACAGCAGTGGAGACCAACTCGAGGACGCCACCGACACGCACGCCTGGACGCCGAATCTCTGCGTCGTCTATCCCTCCCGCCTCCGCCAACGCCTTGTGCACGCCGCCGCTGCCTCGACGCAGGATCTGCGCAATCAGCTCGTGGTCAAGGCGATCGAGGTCGGCGCACTGGAGGACACGGCGGCGACGCTGCTCATGGAAAACACGGACCAGCACGTCAGCGGCTTCCCGGAGAGGCGCGTGTTGCGGTTCTATCA
The DNA here is from genome assembly GCA_030849635.1 of Wallacemonas sp. MBr04. Classification (NCBI taxonomy): domain Eukaryota; phylum Euglenozoa; class Kinetoplastea; order Trypanosomatida; family Trypanosomatidae; genus Wallacemonas; species Wallacemonas sp. MBr04. The sequence continues at coordinate 105,402 of JASANR010001577.1, forward strand.
GCCAGACCAAGACGGAGGTGACGTGTCGCTCCTGCAGTTCCTCGTCTCCCGTGTCGACAGTAAGTACGGGACGCTTGTGTTCGTCCACAGGGACAGTGTCATTTCCGTGACGACCGCGACGGAGGAACGCACAGCGGGGCTGTTGCGCGTAGACTGCTCCGCGACGGCCGAGGCCTTGGAGCCATTCCAACGCGTCAAAGCGTACTCGATGACGCAGGTCCATCCACTTGAGGCCGTTGCCGATGAGAGCGGTTCGGTCGCACTGACAGAAGGCGCCGCGCACGGAGTGGAGGCAATGAGTGCCCCCTACTGCTACTTCCGCTGCGCGCAGTGTGCTGCCGTCTCTGCGGGACGTCGCAGCGAAGACGGCGCCGCACAGCCTGCTCAGCGCGCCACTCCTTGTTCACCGCACGCGTTGAACCTGTCCCTTGGCGCTTTTCTGGAATTCCTCCTCTATCGTGACCCAAGCAAACTGGTTTGTCGGCGCTGTCAGCACGCACCGGATGACTCACTCGCGGCGGCTGCGTCAGAGGTGTGCTTTCTTCTCTTCCCCGGCATGCCGTCCGTCGTGACCGTGAGCTTCCGTGTCACGCCACTGCTCGTGCGGGCGCTCCACCTGCCGGGGCCGACAAGCCTGACACCACCGCAGGCTGGCGCACCAACGAATGAACCGTACGACGTGCAGGAGATGACCGAGCTCACACATGATCTCGCACTCCTGGTCGACAGTGCGCACAGTCTCGTGGCGCGATGTTCTGGGCAAAGCAGTGCACCCTCACCTGAGCTCGCACTGCTGCTTGAGCAAGCCACGACGCTGCAAGACGAGCTCACAGAAAGTGCGGGCATGTCCGCTTCTGAGACCACCAGCTGGCGCTGGGGCCCTTTCCAGTCCCTCCTGCGTGTCTATGGTCGCTTGGCGGCATCGCTGGTGCCTCCGCTGGCGCCAGGTTCAGGCACGTTGAGCAACACCAATGCGACAGCGGTTGCCGCACCGACAACAACCACAACCACGGCAGTGTTAGCGCCACCGCCGGCTGCTGCTGCTGCTGCTGCTTTTGTTGAGCTCGCACCCACCCAGCAGTGGTTGTACTCGCCATTTGTCGGCCGCGCGGTGCGCTGGAACGAACCGACAAGCCTCATCGGCCTGGCACTAGCACAGCATCAAGCGATGGCGGCAATGGGTCAATCAGAAGCTACTACTACCTTTGCAAATCGTGCGGAAGCTCTTGCTTCACTTGTTGTTGTGCGGCCCGATGGCAGCCCATTCCAAACCCCAAAGCGTGTCTTTCTGGACGATCTCCGCACGGCCTCAGGTGTACCCCTCAAACCTTCACCGGAAGCCGCTCACGTCGTCAGCGTTGACATCTACCTTGCACGGCCCTTCGAAGCGCTGCGTTACCTCGCGACCAACGGTTACCCCGCGGCCGTGACAGACTCCCTCGCGCGCTGTTCCCGTTATCAGCCTGCCGGTGGAAAGAGCAACTCCGACTTCTACCGCACCGTGGACGACCGCTTGCTGCTGAAGCGCATCCGCCCGATCGAACTGCGTCACTTTGTTGCAAGCGCCGCCACGCACTACCTTCGCCACATGCAGACGTTTTACACTGCTGTGCAGGAGGACAGCGCGCCACCGCAGCGCAACGCCTCTCCACTTTGCACACTTGGCAAGGTTCTCGGACTCTTCACAATGAGCCGTCGAAGCCCGTCAGCACCCGACAGCGGCACGGTGCCTGAGCAGGAGCATTTTATGCTCGTGGAAAACCTCACAGCGCAGCAGCGCGCCGGCACCGCGTATGACCTCAAAGGCAGTCAGCGCAACCGTGTGGCTGCGGCGGGGGCGGCTGTCGGACTCGACGAAAACCTCGTCGCGCAGCTGCGAAAAGGGCAGTACCTGTTCATTTCTGAGAGCGACAAGACGCGTCTGCTGACGACGTTGTCATCAGACACGCAGATGCTGATGTCGTCCTCCATCATGGACTACTCACTCATGGTTGCTGCCACAAGCGGCATCTCGCCACGCGCTGGTGGTGATGGGCAAGACGAAGCAGACCCAACACTACCTGTCTGGACTGTGGGTCTCATTGACTACATGCAGCCGTACACAGGCGTCAAGGCGCTGGAGTCGAAGATGAAATCCGGTTTTGACACCGTCCTCGGGTACCCGAGCCGTGCCCCAACCATCATCGACCCTGCACGGTACCAACAGCGCTTTCTGCTCTGGATGAATCGGTATTTTTGTGGTGTCCCTGATCGCCTTTCACGCCAAGACGCGCGTGACGATCTCTCCGACGCAAGCGTGCACGTCGACACGCACGCGTATCGTAGCGACTGAAAAGAGTCGCACTGCCTTCACACACAAAGCAAACACAAAAAAAGCAAAAAGAAGCGCAATAGCAACTAGAAAAACAACGACTCGTGACACGAGGAAAAAAAGCAAGCCCTCACGATACCGCGTTGTTGCCAGCACAGTCTGTGCGACTGTTACCATCATGCTCACATCCACCTGCAGTTCAGCCCACACTATTAATCCCACTCGCAACTCTCTCTCCTTCTTACGTTCTTGCTCCCTCACCCTCCTCATTCAAAATGAGAGGTTCACATTTTTTTTTCTTTCGTGCGTGTTTTCCTCCCCCTCCTCTCCCACACCAGTCTTTCCCTTTTGTTGTTTTCTTCTTGCCTCGTATCGTATTGTTGACGATGGCCGCAGTTGCAGAATCGGCAGCCCCCATCAAGCCGCTCGTTGGCGTGCCGCTTCCGCCGCGGATTGACCCTGCCAACGAGCACTACCCGTTCTGCATGGTTTGGACAACCATTCCCGTGCTGAGCTGGCTGTTTCCGTTCATCGGGCACATCGCCATCTGCGACAGCCAGGGAAAGATTTACGACTTTCAAGGCGACTATCGCATTGGCTGCGACCGGATGCTGTTTGGCAAGGTGGTGCGATACTGGGATCTCTCCCGCGACTACGTCCCGACCTTTTACAGCTGCTCACCTCGCGATGTCAGCCCGGAGGTGGCGGAGCAGATCCGCACCGAGGTTCGCCAGTACGACGACGCGCTTGCACGGGCCACCTACCATTTCCGCCAGACACAGCATTACAACTTGTTCACAAACAACTGCCATGCCTACGTCTCGGCCGCCGTCAACGAGAACGATATCAAGGTGCGCCACTTGAACACAGTGAGCGCCGCTGTTGGAATGTTCTTCAACGGTGCGTTTGTTTCACAGGGCCGCACGATTGCAGCGTACCTGCCATTTTGCTTGATTGTCGTGTGTATCATCCTTCTTTGTCTGTTTCTTTGATTATTATCGTTAGTGATGTTCTTGTTTTGTGCTTTACATCTCGATATCTCCCTTTACGATCTCGACAGACATTCTACTCAACAAACAGGAGATTCACGACAGAACTAGCCTCCTCGTTGTCCTTGATGGCGCGCACCTGGGCATCGCTCCCTGTGTCCTAGTGGCTCCTGCCTCCCTCGCAGCACTTGTTGTCCTGTGAATCATCAAAAAAAAAAAAAGACACCTCTGCCCGCTTCTCTCTTCCTATCGCTCACAATCTCACTCTCCACTATCATCACCCCGTCCGCCAGATCGTGCAGTTCGTGTTTAGAATATTGATATTACCAACGTTTGTGTGAGGCACAACGAAGAAGGTGTGCATTGAGATCCACCGCCGATTCAANCTCAGTGACAGGCAACGCCCGAAAGTCCACGAAAGAGCTGCGGCTTTCGCTCTGTATGTGTGTGTGTGTGTGGGTGGCGCAAGAAGGTGTGAAGAAGGTGTGCATTGAGATCCACCGCCGACTCAAGTGGCGGCAGGAAGCATCAACACCCCGAGAGTGCACTGCCCGAGTGCGTGAAGAAGGTGTGCATTGAGATCCACCGCCGACTCAAGTGGCGGCAGGAAGCATCAACACCCCGAGAGTGTGCTGCCCGACTGTGTGAAGAAGGTGTGCATTGAGATCCACCGCCGACTCAAGTGGCGGCGGGAAGCATCAACACCCCGAGAGTGTGTTGTCCGAGTGTGAGCCAAAGCGCCACGGTAGTTTAGTATTACATTTGAAACAAAACTGGAAACATTTTCTCCCGCCAACAGCCGACCCGATTGTCCTACGGTATTCGGTCGCTCGTCCCGAAAGACCACGGTCGAGATTCTGTCTCTGCGGCGGCAGAAACAGAGCTCCATGGTTGTCGCTCCCCAACACCCTATCGCCAAGTACAGTTGTGCTTTCACCGTACACGCACACACACGCACACACACACACACACACACGCACACAGTTGTTCTCTTTACCTCTGTCTCTCACTTTGTCTTTCTTGTACTCGTGTCATCTAGTTCTTTGCTGGTTTCTTTTCCTTTCTTTGTTTCGTTTCCTCAAACGAATGAGTCGTATCAGCGCCTCCGCGCAGAGCGCACCACAACTAGACACGGGTGGCGCACTTGCCCTCTACAACTTCGACAACGAAGTGCCATTCCCACACTTTGAACTGGCCTCCGTGCCAGTGGACATTCCCAGCGATGAGGAGCTGCTGTCCATGGACATTCAATCGGGTGTGTGCGCCACGCTGGACTCGTCTGGCACGCTGCTCGTGCGCGAGGTCGAGAGCGACGCGCTCCTGCTGCGAGAGCACGTCATGAACCCACACAAACTCTTCTTGCATCCGTCTGCGTCCCATCTTATCGTCTTCTCGTCCGACGGCGAGGTGTTCTACTTTGCCCCGCACGACCGTCGCGTCCGCACCTCACTTCGTCTGCAAGCGGGGGCCACTAACGGCAGCGGCTTCGACGCTAGCAGTCTCTTCAGTCGCAGTTTTCGGTCGACGTCCAACGCGTTCTCGGCGACGGCCTTGAGCGGCGCTGCCAAGACAGGATCGGCTAGTCTTGTCGGGGAGTGCGTGGGCTGGATTTCCAACGACCTGTGCGGCCATGTGGAGAAGAGCGTCGCCAATGTCGAGTACGTCTACGCGCTCGTCGGCTGCAACCGTGATGCAGCAGTCTTTCTGTTGGAGCTCGCTGTCGGTGTGAATGGCAAAAGCCCTAGCGCGCGGTGCATGGCGTTTCCCGCGCCGCCCGCGTTGATCCCGACGTTGCCGGTTGCCTCGGTTCTGCTGGAGCCGTCGCCGCGAAGAGGGGTTGGCTGCTTCTGCGTCATCTCGAACGCGTCACAGCTGTTCCGCCTCACCTTTGACGCGCCGCCGGCGTCCACCACGACGCCGGGTTCAAGCACGTCAACGGTGAGTCTCCTCATATCGTCTCTGGAATCGGGTGGGACTGTGTGGGACGTGAAGGAGTACCCTTACGTGCGCGATGTCACCGCCAACAGCAGCGGTAGTAGTAGCAGCACCGCTCGATTGGGGCAGGTGTGTGGCTGTTTTTCGGTGTTCCGGCCGTCCAGCAGCGCCGCGATTCACGCCTACGTCTGGAGCAACTGCTTCGGGCTGCTTCACGGTGTGCTTCCGCCACCATCACCACCAACGCGAACGTCGAAAGTGGATGAAAAGCAAGAGCCGTTGTTCGGGTGTGAGTACGTCGTCCCGTTCGCCAATTTCGCTCGCGAACCAAACGCCGTCACCGCGACACAGGACCTCAGCCGCAACGAGCGAGACGGGAGAGGGAAGGGAGAGGGAGGCGCAGGGCGGCGAACGTCCGAGGCGGACAGCACCTCGTCATTGGCGCTGTTCCCACCGGGCATCCCCACACTCGCCGTGCCGACCGCGTTTCACCTCATCTTGCTCTTTCCGCACCGGTGCATTGTGCTGAACCAGCCGCCTGGCCTGTGCTGGGAGACACGCTCGACGTCGCCTGTCGCGGCAGGTAGTGGCGTCAATGGTGGCAAAACGCGGCAGGAGCAGGGTGCACAGCTTGCGGAGCTTCTATCGCGTGTGCGCTTCGATCCATTCCGCAACGCACGCAATCCGGCCAGTCTCTCAGGTCTGCTCCGCGACACGCAGGAGCGCAGGCTGTACGTCTTTGGTGATCGCCAACTGTGGGAGTTGCAAGTCGACGGCGAGCACCGCCGACAGTGGCGTCTCTTCTTGGAGCGCGCCATGGATGTGGAGAAGAACTCCCTCGCCGTTAGCGGGCGTCTCTTCCGCGCGGCACATCAGCTGTCTCAGGGGCGGCCTGCCGCGCACAACCTCGTCCAATTCCTGCGCGGACAGTTCTACTTGCGCGAGTGCAACGACCCTGACGAGGCCGCAACGATCTGGGCGACGTGTGACTGGTTTGATGAGGTGTACGCGCTGCTCCGTGCTCATTCCTCCGCATCCGCCTCGTCGACCACTCTGACAGACTTTCTGACGAAGCGCTTTTCCCGTCTGGCACGGCTCTACGAACGCGCGAGCAAGAGTGGCAAAGCCTCACCGCCTCCACCAACGCTGGCAGCCACCACCACCACCACGGCGGGCAACGGCAACAATGGGCGATCAAGCCCGTCTGCCGCGCCAGCCATAACAACAGCAACAACAGCGGCGGCGTCGTTGGTGCCTCAGTTGGCCGCACTGGTGGCCTTCATCGTGGTGGAGAAGCTGGACGCCGTGACGAAGCAAGAGTACAATGACAACGGCGGGAGTGCGGCGACGGTGCCGGACGGTGCGCCACAAGGCAGCATCAGCAGCAGCAGCTCTGCCTCGTCCAGCGCCATGTCGCCTGCTGCGGTAGCCTTGGAGGCCTTTCTAACGCGTGCAGCGACAGAGGCGCCGTCTCTCTTCAGCCTGCCGGGTTTCCCAGCACTGGTCCTGCGGTTGCTTGAGGAGCAGGGCCGCCAGGATTGCGCGCTGCGCCTGGCGCCGTTCACTGGGCAACACGCGTACGTTGTGGCCTACCACGTCGCCCTCGGGCACCACGCCAAGGCAGTCGACGTGCTGGCCAAGTTCAGTGCCGGTCGGCCGGAGATGGCGGCGGTTTGGTACGAGCACGCGTCCGCGCTCATCGTGACGCGGCCCGTAGCGCTCGTGACAGCCATGTTGCGGACCATGTTCAAGGATGAGCAGGCGGGCCGCCCGCAGCTGCTCGACCTGGAAAAGCTGCTGCCCGCCCTGGCGCGGTACGACCCCGCGTACAACGAAGTCGAGGGCAACGATGAGAACCAGGTGGTGGTGCTGCTGGAGCAGGGCCTCACGCGCTTCCAGTGTGTCTCGACAGCGGTGCACACGTTTTACCTCTCCCTCCTCGCCAGGCTGCACGACGCGGATCGCCTGGAGGAGTTCATCAGTGGCTCGCTCTTCTACGACCACCACTTTGCGCTGCGCGAGTGTCTGCGCCACGGCAACCCACAGGCGTGCATCCTGCTCTACAAGCAGCTGCGGCTCTACGAGGACGCCGTCAAGATGGCACTGCGCCAGTCCGCCCCCGCAACGACGACGGCGCGACCGGAGAGTGGCGGCACGTCACCGTGGCCCGGTCTGTCGCAAGCGGAGGACATTCTGCGTGGTGTGGGCGGCAAGGTGAGCGACGAGACAATCAAGCGGCTGTGGCTGCTGACGGCCGAGTACGCGATGCAGCAGCGTGGCGTGCAGGCCGCACTGGCGGTCGTCGAGGACTCTGCGAGCGTGCTGCACCTCGACGACATCCTCGGCAAGGTGCCAGACGACACGGTCGTGCAGGAGCTGAAGGGTGTGCTGCTGGCGAGCTTGGACCGCTACACGAGCGAGGGCACGGCCCTGCGCCGGCGACAGGAGGAGGCGTACCAAACCGCGGAGACCGTCAAGCTCGAGCTGGGTCGCCTGCGCCACCAGTACGGCTACGTGGCCGGGCATCAGCGGTGCCTCCTGTGCAGCCGTCCGCTCTTGCAGGGGACGCAGCCCTACGTGCTGTACCCCTCGTGCCAGCACGTCGTGCACGAGACCTGTGCCGTCGCGCGGCTCGAGGAAATGGGTGGACTGGAGGCCTTCTTCACCGACGAGGGCATCGCCCCCTATGTGCTGGAGGGCGTCTGCTCGCTCGCCGAACTCGTGCAGCTTGACTGCGTCGTGTGTGGTGAGGCCGCCATTGTTGAACTCGACATTCCGCTGTGTGAGGAGGACGCATCGTGGAAGATTTGACACACCACTGCCAACAACAACAACAAATGCGAAAAGTGAAAAAGAAAATATATGTAGTGTGATCTCTCACACTCGTCACTCGTCTCCACCACGCGTGTGGGGATAGTCGGAGGCATCTACGCTTGCGTGTGCGCCTGTGACTGAGCCATCTGCCATGTCAAGCGCAAGCAAACAACGTTGACAGACCCGACTCACAGTCCACAACCCACAACCACCATGCATTTTTCGCCTCCCCCTTTCCCCCTCTCCTGCTCCTCTCCTTTGTTGTATGTGTGTTTCCTCCTGTGCCGTCGAGGGCGGGTGGGGTGGGGCTCCATGCGGCGGTCGCCCACGCGTCCCTGGCCGTTCGGGGCGAACCCGACCAGCCCCTGCCCTCCACGCGAGAGGAGGGGGAAACAGACAGACAAAGAAAGACGGCCAGAGCGGAGAGGGAGAACGGTGGTGACGCAACGATGCGGGGGCAGGGGGGCACTGTGATGGTTTCTTGGCGACGAAGCTGTCACGACTGGCTGGTGCGGTTTCTATTTCCCCCACCAAGAAGAGGACGCACGGCGAAAGGGGGAGGGGATTTTTTTTTTTTTGTATGCGTGTGTGCTTTTGTTTACATTTTAAGGAAGGTGTGTATAAGAAGAGAGAGCGTGCGCGATGGTGTTGTTATGTGCTGCGCTGGTCGCGGTCCTCAGTGGCGGCGCGGTTAAGCAGGAAAAGTGCGCGTTGGCTGGTGGAGTACGGCGTTGGCCACAGCATCGGCGTCGTGGACTGGTAGATCGCGTAGAGTGGGTACTTCTGCTTGGTCAGCTGCTCCGTGATGACGCCGGTCGAGAAGAGTGTGAGAAGCTGCAGCGTGACGCAGCCCGCCGCCTGCCACCAGGGGAGACACTGCCACTGCTGACTGCACGCGGCGACTGCCAGGCCGATCCAAATCGACGCCTCGCACGCGACGTTGAGGTGGCGGCTGTAGCCAAAGACGCCCGTCACACAAAAGCCGAAGCGCAGCGACGGGTCCTGCGCGACCGCAGCTGGCTGGCGCTTGCGATTCTGGAAGCGCCACTGCTCGTTGTCGCACCGGGTCTCCAGCGCAATGCAGGCGAGAATGAAGCCAGCAAACAGCCAGTCGCGCGGCACCATTGGCGCCGCCGGAATCGAGCAGAGCGGCAGGGTGATGGCCCACAGCAGCACGGTCTGGAAGAGGGAGATGACGAGCAGGTTGAACAGCACCCAGACCCATCGGACGGAGCGCAGGATCGGCCAGGTGCGGACGTGGTTCCAGCGGTAGTCCTCGCCTCCGCGAAAGTAACCGCCGCGACGGAAAAAGTTGAACGTCAGGCGGACGCCCCAGACCGTGATGAGCGCTGTGAACACGAGGTTCTTGGTGACAGCGCCGGCGCCAACGCGATCGCGGTAGGCGTACGCGCAGTGGATCCAGGCGTAGACGACGGGCACAATCGACCACGTCCGGTCCACCCACGAGTAGTTGTCGTGCACGTGGGAGCACACGAAAACGACCACAAACACGGCGAGCATCAGTGTCCCGCTGAGGTTGACCGAGTTGGCCGTCAGCCACGCAAGCGCCGCATCCAAATCAAGAGAAGGTGCTGCCATCTGGGTGCAGGGAAAACGGGAGCGACAACGAAGAAATAAAGAAGAAGATGATGAGTAGATGTGTATATCGTTTGCTTCGCTTGCGATGTTGCCGCAGAAAGAGAAGGAAGGGGCAAGGACAGTGAGTACTATATTTTTCTTGTGTGTGTGTGTGTGTGGAGGCGGCACACAGACAAACATGCGGCGATGAAGGTGTGTGCAAACAGCATACACTGGCACGTTGACGAGTGGTGAAGGAAAGGGGGGAGGGGAAGGGGCGTAGGTCACGGCCAGATCCCTCTGCGGCCGGGTCGCATTGTGTACGGAATGATGAAGATAACGATGGTTACGTGGATTTAAACGGGAGTTTCCTCGCATGGCAGTGATTCTGATTGTCCCTGTCCTTCTTCTTCTTTTTCCGCTTCGGCGGCCGCGTCGCCTGCGTCGTGCACGCCCTCATGACTATCAGCAGTGGCCACAGGTTGGGTGGCTGCAGGACGAGACTGTGCCGGAGGCGGTCGGGCAAGCGCCATGAAAACGGTGTCTGCTTCTGACGGCACGAACGAGACAGGGCACCCGAGAGCGTCGACACCCCACTGCGACAGGGTTCGCTCGGCACGCGTGAGTCGGTCTGGGTTCAGGTGCGCCACAACATCGCGTGCTGTGCTCACCAGCATGCTCGTCGATGTTCCCGTGGTCAGCTTGGCGCCGTCGTCCGTTGTGCACGCCCGCACAGCACGCACCACCTCGGGCGACACGTGCGCGCGCACACCGAGGACAGCAAGACAGTGGCCGAGCGCTGTCAGTGGCTCCTTCGCCGTCGTCGCGGTGACTTCCCGATCGGCGTCGTTGCCGTCGTCGTCCTTGTCGTTGCTGTTGATGTCATCTGTGTTGGTGGCGGCCGTCTTGCTCTTATTGCTGCTGTCGCCAGTCCGCACTGCGACGAAGCCGGCCCCAATCTTGGAGGCAATGCCGCTCCGCTGCACCGCCGCCCGCAACGACCCAACCGTAGGCTGACCGCTTTGGTGAACCTGGAAGCTGTAGTCCACGCAGCCGCCGCACACGTAGCCCTTCAAATTCCACAGCGCCGCGCGCAACAGCAGTAGGCCGTCGTCAGCGCTGCCCTGTGTGCCGCCACGCAGCTGCATCTTGGCTGTCGCCCGCTTGCTTTTGGACGTCACGACGTGTGCCATCAAGGAACCGTCGCGCGCAAGCACCCGCCGCAGCAGCTCCGCGTCGAGCTCAAACGTCGTGCCGTGAATGAGTGGGCGGCGAAAGTAGCCCTTGTTCGCCCGCAGATCGCGGTACACACGCCACAGGTTAATCGCCGTGTTGCGCACGCCGTCGTAGTAGTCGCAGCCAGCCAGAAGCATCAAAAAGGCAAAGTCAATGCGGTACGACCCGAGCAAGGCGTCCGGCAGCGGTGGGTTGGGGACCGCCTGCGACCAGTGCGTCAGCAGCTCGGAGATGGAGGTGAGGCCGTAGTCGAAGGGATCCATCAGCGTGAAAAACCGGTACGCGGTGGCGCACATGGACACCACCACCAAGTCAGAGTCGTTGCCGACAATTGTGATCGCGTCGTCGTCCTTGTACACACCGTTCGCGAGGTCTGTCTCGTAGAGGTGCCGGATGTAGCGCGAGATTTTCACCTCGCCCTCACCCGGCTCGCTGGAGCGGCTCACAAGCTCACGCTTCCACGTGCGCGTCCCGCGTGCCGCCGCGTCCTTGAGAAACTGCAGCGCCACCTCCTCACAGGCGTACACAAACTCCGATCCGGTGACGATCTCTTCCGTGCGAAGCGGCACCGCCTTGCGCACAAGGTCGCAAGTGTACAGCGGTGCATCCGCGGCACCGGCGCGGTGTGGTGTGGCCGTGGCGGGTCCCAACGATGGCGGGTTGCACGGCAGGCTGCAGCGCCGCTGCTTCTGCTCGGCAATCTTCGCGTGCGGCGCGGAGCCGTCGAACACGAGCACGAGCGTCACAGACGGCTGCGCGCGACGCAGAATCTCCTCCAGGTGAGCCCGCACCGCCACGAGCGTGTCCTTAGTGGTTGGTTTTTGTGAGGAGTAGGACGTGTGGAGGACAGAGTTCATATCGACAAACAGGTGCTCCGGCTGCAGCGCATACGGAATACCATTTTTCTCAAAGTTTTTTTGTGCCGAGCGGCTGGGGTATTCGTACGTGACATGATGGTGCTCCAAATAGCTCCACAGGCCTTTGACACCCATCACGGTCAACAGCCGACAAGATGACACACCCGCAACCGGTTCTTTGTCTTTCTTTTTCTTCTTCACGGTGGGAGAAACGAAAGCGGGGGAGGGGAGCAAGACAACATAGGGAAGAGTGATCGGTGAGATGTTGTAGCACTGGCAAACGCACCAAGGCATGCGCAACGTTTGTGGCGTGACAACACGACACAACAACAGCAAAAAAGAGACTGGATGCGGCACGGAACAGCAGCAGGCCCTACATACACCAACGGTGGACTTGTGTTGTGCTGGATGATCTCTAGACCTTGACAGAGTATTATGACTATTAGTATTGTGGGGGGGGGAGGCGTTCGTTTGGCGAACCGGGCACAAGGAATACCGAAGGAAAAGAGGTGGCAACAGTTGATCAAGATTGCAACAGTTGAAAACAGGGAAGCAAACACTCGAAAAACGGAATGCACTACAAGAAAAGAAAAAGTGAAAGCACAATACATGTTGGGTGCGATGAAGGACGCAGAAAGAAAAGAATGGAATTCTAGAGTTCATCTTGAGTAGGAGCGGGGGTGGGCTGACAACAGAGGTCGACGCAGAAAAGCTCACAAAAGAAAACAGGAAGAAATGCCACGCTAGTATCAGGCCATCAGGGCTCAAGTGTGGCGCTCACGGCTCCTCATTTGGTATACGAATCGCTCGCTAATGGCCACGAGAACGCATTTCAGGCAGACGCCAAATGTTGTCTCGCAGAAACAAAAAGGAAGGACACATAGAAGGCTTTGACATACCACCTTTGAAAGCGCAAAACAAAAAAAAACACGCGGAGAAACAAGTAAGTGAATGAACGAAAGGCGAACATGAAGGGGAAAATAATGGGGTTCCGGTGGTGGTAGTACAACGTTTACTGTACTTACTGGAGTGCATTGTTTTTCTTTTTTTTTCTGTTCTCTACACAAGACAGCGAAACGAAACGCACACCGAAAATGACAATAAAGAAAATTGGAATCAGAAAAAGAAAAGCACATCCCGAAAACACAAACGCGCATATACACAGGTATGAAGCACGTATTGGAAATTCGCCAGGGAAAAAAAAACACAAAGAAGCAAAATGAAAGTAAAAGAAAAGGGAGAAGAGAAGGGAGAAGAGAAGAAGAGAAAAGAGAACACGAGCTTTCTGCGAACAAACAACAAGCAGCTAAGGATTGAGCACACAAATAGAAGAAAAGGAAAAGAAAAAAAGGAAGAGGACATGGAACGGTGAAACGCCAACTAAATATACGGGTCAGTTTTTGTTTGTGGTCGGACATGAACGTGCATGCTTGATGCTTTTCACTTTTTTTGCTCACTTTACATCCCTTCTAAAGAGACAACGTGTACTTTGGCTGGGGGATTGGCGTCACAATCAGGCGTTTGCGGCTCAAAAGCGGTGGGGTGTCGAAGTGGCTGCACGTTTGGAGACGCCCGCACATGGGCACGCCGGGCGAGCGAGCTGCGGTGGTTACCAACGCCAATGAGAAAGTCTTGACGCTCACTCACATCGCTCACGCGAACGCTCTCATTGATGGCAACAGACGACTGCGCTGAGCGCTTTCCAGGTGTCTCCGCATTGGCACGAGGGAAGGCTTTGCCAGAGCTGGAATCGTGGCGTGAGCTGTTGCCGGGCTCGCCAAAGTGAGCGAGTGGCATCATGCTGTCGGCCACCGGTACCTGCAGTTCACCACTGTTTGTCAGTCCAAACGTGTTATCTCCCAATTCCGAGATACTCAGTCGCGGGTTGCGACTGTGTGCGACGGACTGTGGGAGATGAGGCGTGCGGAACGATGACACCCTGCGGTTCATGCTTGTGGTGCTGTTGAAGCCAAAGCCAACGCGTTTATCGCGGTCGTATGCACTCGGACACCGGCGTGAACTAAAGGAGCATTCCGAGACGCCCAGCAAGTACGTGCCGAGCCCAACGCCGAAGCCGTCGTCATCAGACCACGAGTCTTCGCTCCCCTGGCCATCAGGGTCGTCGTCGTCGTTGCTGTCCCCTCGTGCTGGTGCGACGTGCGGCATCGACGGCTCCTGCTCCTGGCTGAATGTGCTCTGGCCGCTGGGCTTGCGACACAAACCGCCTTCTGTTCCTGGGTGTAGCATGATGGACTGCGGGGTGGCGATGCTCTCCATCTGCAGGGATGCGGTGTCACTTTCGTCAACTGAGGTCCCACTGGCAACGATCAGTGCGCCGCGAGGGGAGTGAGGCGCCACAATCGGGGGAGGGTCGACCACCTGATGGCGGTCTTGGACATGTCCAAGCGGCGCACCGAATGAGTTGTTGTACACACCGCGTCGCGGCCCAAGCGGGTCCGTCTGGTTGCTCAGCGGGTGCGTCGCGTGGCTATTCGCAGACGCGATGGAGTTGTTAGTCACGGCACTCGTGTGCTGCGACAGACGGCGTTGCTCAGGCAGGTCGCGCGTGGAGTGCTTCACGAGATCTTCGCGCTGTGACAAGGGGCGTCCGGCCGTGACGACGGTGCCGCCACTGCGGGTCCAATCGTCGCGTGAGATGGGAGCACTTGACTCGTTTCCCATGATGAACGCTAAAAAAGCACGAAAGGGAAAGAATGTATGAAGAACTTTTGGTTCGTATATATACAGACGTATTTGTTACAGCTGAGCTTTGTTTGCTGTTGTTGTTGCCCTTGGTGAAAGGCAAGGAGAGAGAAAAGGAAAGGAAAGGTTAACCTATGTAACAAGCAACCGCACAAAGGAAAGATAAATAAAAAATGCGAAGCAAAAAAAAAAGGAACAGTTAAGGATGAGGCGTTGTGCAGAAGGAAAACTTGGCTCAGGCTGCTGTATGTGACACACACGGATTCTACACCCGCTGGTTGCCCTTGGTTTGGGCTCTTCGTTGTGTTTGGAAGAGAGGGGAAAAGGGAGTAAGAACCCCCCAACAACTCAGCTGGGCGTGGTGTCAAATGATGAGCTGGGAGAGAGCTGAAAGAGAGATAGAGGGGAGAGATAGAGTGGAGGAAGGAGAGCGCAACGAGGTCATGACGAGATGAGTGCGTATCTGTGAGGTGTGTGTGGGGGGGGGGGGACGGGAAGGGAAAGGGGGGGGGGGAGAGGGGCAACACAAGAAACCAAAGGGAGTTGTGAGCGGAAGTGAACACACGCACACGCGCCTTCACATTGTGTCAACATGACGCTGAGAGTGCTGTTGTACTGGCTTCCTCCATGTAGCTTTGACAAGCACAGTGTGTTGTTGATTCGGTCCTGTTTCCTCGCAAAGCATAATGCAGCAGGTGTGCACGTCAAACGTACGAGTGGAGATGGAGACACAAAAAGACACGTATAAACGACAAAAATATAGCAACAACAAAAAAGAAAAGCGATTAGAAGAGGGAGAACGAAAACTATATGAGCAAGAGCACAGGTGAATAGTAAACGGTGAGGAAGCAAACACACACACACACCATAAGAGTATTCGCCAATGCCTCGCATCGCATCGCTGCGCGGCACTTGCATCACAGTGAGTGGGATCCTTCAAGTGACGAGCGAATTTGATTCTTCAAGGTGGCCTTGATGAGAGGCTTGGCTAACGTTGTCAAGACGTTCAGCTTGGTCACGTTCGAGGAGATTTTCAGTGAACCAATGCTCACCTTGGCGCTCTCCACAATGAGAAACATCTTTCCGGAGGACAGCAGCCAGGCGCCGCCAACGATATCGAGGGACACGTTTGAGCAAGCGACCGTCATGATGCCTTTGGTGACACCCGTCACATAATTCGAAGACTCTGAAGAGCTCATCTCGCCGTGGGAGCCATGTCGAGTGGACTGCGCCGCTTGTTGTTTGTTTTTGCGGCGCTCCTTCGTCGCAGTCGCTTCGTCGATGTACGCAAACGAGACCGGCTCGAGGGCAAAGTCCTTGACTTTCAGCTTGAGGCGAATGCGGCAGCCTTCGTCTTGAAATCCCGCCGTGCACTTGTCCACGTCAAACGACAAGTCGCGCAGGCGGATCTCACCCGTCGACAGCAGCCTGCAGCTAAACAGCGGAAGCTCGATGGGCTCCTCACGAAGGCCCTCAGAAAGGCGTTTGCCCGTCATCTCGGCCGCAAGCACTGGCAACACACGCTTCGCGATGAGATCGAGACGCTTCACAAGCACGGGGCACCGATCGTAGAGCTGCACGACGAGCTCGCAACGGTTCTTGTAGTCAAACACCCCCTTGTACGGGGTCAGCATGCTGATGGTGGTGTCCCACTGCGCCATGTCGTGTTCAAGAAAGGCGCCGATGCCCATGGACTGGATTTTTGCTTCCGGCGCAGACCCCGTGCGAGGCATCCCGCCCACCCGGCGCTCGCTACCGTCGTTTGACGAGGCACCCGCGCCGTTGGGCCGAGTACGCACCACGCGGCTGGGTGGCGAGCGGGGATCGGCTTCACGTGCCGCACCTAACGGCGACGACTCGGTGTTCCCGCCGTCCACCGCCGCCGCCGCGTCGGGCTGCTGAAAAACTGTGTTGTCCAGCGGTTTCAGCTTCTGCATGCGGCGAAGCAGACGCTCTGATGTGGTGCTGCCGCCGCGCGTTTTCTGCTCCTCCAGCGCGACCAGTGCCGACGCACGCGACCGTGGTCCCATCACGCGGTTGCTCCGCACTGAATCGGGGCCGCGGTCCTCGAGCCCCGCGTCCTGCACAGACAGAAGCAACCTGAGAAGCCCATCAGGGTTCGCCTCGTCGTCGACTGGCTCGTGCGACTCCAGTGAGCGAGCGGTTCCCCGCGCTGCTGGCGCTGGTTCATGCTGGCTGGCGACCGACGATGAGGCATCGTCTGGCGATGGCTCCGCGACGGACAAGTTGAACGGCACGAGCGGCGAGCTGAAGAAGGCCGCGTCGTCAAAGATGCGAAAGATCTCCTGCTGCGCCTCACGGGCCTGGTGCGTGCTCACGCGCATGGCACGTGGTGCCCACCGCACAATCGGTGCCGGCAACGGGCCCTGCGCCGCGATCTCGAGGCCACTCGCGCCGAGGCTCAGCTCGGCCACGTTCAGTGACGGCATCCGCTCCGTTCGCAACGACGACTGCTGCAGCTGCGGGGACTTTGGCGCGGTGCTGGCGGAGAGGTCGGCGCTCGTCAGGGGCAGCACCTCATTCGCGTACTCGCTGTTCGATTTGGGGCCGTGGAGATACACCGCGTCCCACTCGGATGTGTCGATCGGGTACAGCTGGCCCGTCATGTCGTACTCCCGCACGCTGGAGACGTTCGACAGCTGCCCGGACCGGAACAACTCACTCGCCCGGTCGCTCAAGGTCTCGCTGATGCCCTGAAACGCGCCTTTACGCTCGCTGTACGGGGCCGTGTCGTCGTTCTTGAGGTCCCACTGCTGACGCAAGTACGGCAGACCAGTGTAGTCGGGGTTGAGTGCGTCATACCCGAGGCTCGCGGCTTCGTCGGTGGAGGAGGTGTCGGAGATGATATCACGCAGCTGCTGAAAGGAGGCGTACGGGAAGAGTGCCTGCAGATAGATGAGCCGATCAAGGGGAACCGCGAGTGGTTTCTTGTCCTTTGGTGCGCCTTTTGCGTCGCCGGTGGGGTAAGCAGGACTGTTGTCCGTAGCCGTGAGTTGTGGCATGCCAAGGAGCGCAGCCACCACGAATTCTCTGACCACACACTCACACACACGCACGCAAAAAGAGAAGAGGAAAAAAGGAGAAAGTAAGACTATGACAAAAAAGTGGGAGAGGGCAGTAAGCACACACACAATCACGCACAAACACTTGGAAAAATGCTAAATCACCAGTGACTCTGCCGATCTTCCTGTCGACTGGACTATTCGAATCGAGAAATGTGCGAAGCGTGGAGATAAGGAGAGGGTGTATAGACGCACACAGGTATGGAATAGAAAAGGGAGTGGAGGCGGGAAGGATATGAGGAGGAGCAACAGAGCGTGGGTCCATGGAGTGTGTGTGTGTGTGCGCGTGTGTGCCTCTGTGACAACACCGGTGCGGTATTTTGGCGGGGCGACGACAAGCAAGAGAATGGTGACAGTGTGTGTTTGTGTACTACCTTGGTGGGGGAGAAATCTGAGGCGAACAAGGGGTCAGCAAAAGAGACAAAGAATGGGGAAACTCCCAGTGTAAATAGCAGAGCGGAAAAAGAAACGAAAGGAGGGGGAAAAGAGGGAAAAAAGAGTGGCCTGTGGTCAGGACGTGTCGAACAGTACCGCGGTGACGATGGTGTTGGTGCCATTCGCCAGTGCAAGCAGAAAGGAGACTTGGATCAGCGGGAAATCAGCGACGTGTTCAAACGAAATGGACGACTCAGACGCGGCCGTTGGGGAGAGATCGTCCCGCAACTGTGCAAACTGATTGTGCACGCGGCCGAGACAGTCGCAGAAGGCGCGCACGGACGTCGCCTCCCCGGTCAGTTGCGCAGACATAAAAGGTGGGTCAACGAGAGCGACAAGGTCAAGGAGCACCAGCAACCCAAAGGTGGAGGTCACCGCACGAACAAGCTCACTGCCAGACAGGTAGTGAAAGCGTCCATGACGCCACATGTGAATCAACGGAAAGTCAACCTCCAGCATAGCCAGAAACGCGCGCAGATGCTCCCCATCATCCGTCGTGGTAGTGGTGCACGTGGCGATCTCCTCCCCTGGAACAGAAAAGCCGAGCCTGTGCTGTCCGTAAGCGTGGCAGCTCTGAACCACAAGCGCGACCAGCTGGCGTGGTGGAAGAGAAGCCATCGCGGACTGTGATGACGCACCCCAGGCACGGCGAACACCTTCGGACCAGTCGGTAATGCGAGCTTGGATGTGCGTTGGTGCAGTGGCTTCGATCGTGTCCAGAAGGGCCATGAACAGAGAGAGATGACGGCGTGGGAGTCGCACGAGCTGAGCCAGGTGTGTGACAAACTGGCACGCGTCGAGTGGCGCCTCGGGCGACGCTGGCTGTGCCATCGCAGCCTGCTGCTGAAGCATCTGCAACACGAACACGGGCACCACTGCCGCGTTGACAGCGGTGACCAGCAGTTGACACTCATCGTGGTGTTGATGTTGATCGTGGCGCGAACAGCTGTCCATGTCTTCCAGCTCTTTGGCCACTCGATGAAAAAAGGCAAGTCGCGTGCAGGCGACAGTGAGGGCATCATGGAATTCTCTGACGGCATTCGGAGAGATGCACGCAAGGCGTGTTGTCCGTGTGCCGCGCTGGAGTGCGGGCAGTAGAGCATCGTAGGCGGTGGCGCAGTGCCAGGCGAGGAAGCGAAGATAGAAGAGAAGCGGCTCCGTTCTGTCATCGACGCCAACGTCATCGGCCAACAGCGCACAGACGCCGTGATGGAGGATGTGGTCCACCTCTGCACGAATGCGCACGCACGGCGGATGGAAAGGCTGCGTGAGAGTTGCCCCTCCGTCTTGGAGTAGGTCAGCAGGCGCGGCGCCGGCTGTGTTGACGCAGCAGCGCATCGAGTGTTTGCCGTGTCGTGGGCGAAGTGTGCCGTGCGCATCCCAGCCCGTGAAGTGTCCCGCGGACAGGTGCGTCACATTCGTCGCGCGTGGCGGCCACTCCTCGCCTGACTCGAGTCCCGAAAAGGACGATAGCAGGAGACCTGCGGGTGCATTCGTGAAGAGTCGGCGCGACCACATGTACAGTGCGCCGCGAACGGCATGCGCGAGGGACGAGTGGTGATGCGTGAACAAGAGAAGCAGCGTCGTCTCCAGGCGATGTGGCGTCGCGCGTGGTGCGAACAGCCAGGACTCTGCGCTCGAAGGAGCAACGCACATATCGACAACGTCGGCAAGGTAAAGAGTCACGTGTGCGCACAACGCGATGGAGTGGGCCATGGTCGCTGACAAGTTAGACAAGGAATAGCACGGGCTCGCCGCCTCCTCCAGACTTTGGTTCGCCAGCACACCCCAGCCCCCAACGTCGTACCACGTCCGAGTGGCACTATCCGGCGCGGTCACGACAGCCTCGATCAGCTGTGCGTGGAACGGCAGGAGAGCGCGGCATGCGATGCGAATTTCCGACCGGAGTTGCTCAAGCGCGTGTCCGACGACGGGAGTGTTGTGCGCTGAGTCGCGTGTGACAAGTGCCCCAGCTTTTGTGTAGTACAACAGGGCCAAGACGGCCGTCACGCCGTGGCGTTGCAAGTCGCGAACGGCTGCACTCGTGGAGACAGTGCTGAGCAAGTCCTGCTTGAGCATGTAATGCGAGTGAAGAAGCCATCGCGTCGCCCCGCAAACTTCCTGCAGAAGACGGACATCTGCTGGGACCATCACGGACGCGTCGCGCGCGAGCACGTCGCACAGATCAACAGCTGCAAGCAGCAACTGCCAATCATGCGCAAGTTGTGCGAGTTCGGCACAGACGATACGCATATTGCTGGGGTTATTGCACCACGATAAGGCCCCACAGCGCGCTTGCAGAGTGTGCTTCCACTCGCGCAGACGGCCCACCAGAAACGGCATGGCCGTCTCCACCCAGAGACGGGCCGCGGACTGCACAGCTGTCCACGCCTCGTCGCCGTCGCCGCGCATCCCGCACACGTGGCGCGCTAGTGGAAGCATCACGAGCAACACCGCTTCACTGCTCGGCGACGCCGTGGAGTGGTCATCGGGATGGTCGTCGTCTAATGCTGCGTGAGCCGTGTGGCGAGATTGCTCGAGAAGATCCTGTGTCTCGCCCATCAGGCGCACCACGTGTTCCTCAGACAACACAGGCCCCTCAAGAACGCGCCGCAGGTGCGCACATCGGCT
Organism: Wallacemonas sp. MBr04; assembly: GCA_030849635.1. Lineage (NCBI taxonomy): Eukaryota > Euglenozoa > Kinetoplastea > Trypanosomatida > Trypanosomatidae > Wallacemonas > Wallacemonas sp. MBr04. Next base: position 125,974 of record JASANR010001577.1, read on the forward strand.
CACAAGCAGTACGTCGATCGGGATGCGAGAACGCTCCCGTGGCATCAGACGAGAGACCTCGTGTGGGACTGGAGGCGTTGCGGCGCCCAAGTTGAGGAGCCTCGACAGCGCATCATGTGGCGAGGAGACCGTGGCCTGGTACTGAATGAGGTGAAGGTCACACGCGCGCTGGAGGACAAAGAGGACGCGTTGCACTTCGCTAGTCTTCAGCGTGGGCAGCGCACTACGGAGAAGAGACGTGAGAACGGGCAGCCTCTCGCAGATGTGTCCGCTTGCCTCGCTGAGAGGAGAAACATGAGGGCCGCTTACGAGGCTTGCCAGCACGTCGCACTGGACGTAGACTTCGAAGAGAAACAGCAGCATTCCATTCTCTGAGTCTCGTGAACCAGTTGCGTCCGCCGGTGCGCCAGAGTGCATATCTCTCTTCTGTGTGCCGGTATCCACAAGGATAGGGCCGAGGGTAGCCTCCAGTGCCACTAGAAAAGAGCGAAGCGTGTGGCGTGTGTGCCAGCGTTGCAGGGTGAACACGACGCTGCAGACACAAGGAAGAACATGCGTCTCAAGCGGTAAAGTGAGAACGCCTTCATGCTTTTCTGCATTCCTCGACTGCAGCAGCGCCAGAAGTGATCGCAGCAGCGTCTTCAAAAAGTGCGCTGTCATGAGGTGGTGAGAGAGTCCAAGGCGGGAAACCGCCTCGAACGTGCGTGCCATGTCGTCGAAGCCGTAATCACAAAAACGCGGCGCGACCCACGTCAGCAAGGTGACCGGTTGCACAGGAAGAGTCACCGCGAGCTCGGAGATGGCCATGAGAGCACGGCTTGCATCGCTGGGGTCGAGGAATCGCAAAGAGCGGCATGCCTTGAGCACGAGCATGTCCAGTGGCGCTTCACGGAGTTGGATTGGCGACTGCGACAGGGGCGAGGGGTGCAGTGGGTCAGGCGTGTGGAACAGACAGTGGTGGTGGCGAGACGAGCTCGGCATACGCGTGTGCACGCTGGTGTTGCGGCAAACCCGGAGGAAGCGCATGTGTGGCGGCGCCTTGTGTTGCGAGTGCGCCAGAGGGAGGTAGAGAGGTAGGGGGGGAGAGGGAGAGAAGGGGGGAGGAGTCGCAGTTGCACAGAAACCCAAAGGAAACAAAGGCGAAGAGAGGGCACGACCATCAGCAGTGACGGTGTGTGAAAGATGAACAAGAAGCAGGGCGGCTGTAACCGACCAGTTGATCTCACGTTAAAGAAGAAAGACAGAATAGGGAAGGAGAGAGAAAGGGCAGACGTGGGATATGAACCCCCTCCCCTCGGAATGCCGACAAGCGGGACACATTCGCGTTGTGGTTTGCACGCATGCTGAACCTACGGTCTCCTCACTGGTGAGTATCTTCTTGTTCTCTTTGTTTTAACGATCGTTTCGCCACTTGTTTTCTTCTTTTCGTTGAGGGTGTTGATCGTGTTGGGAAATGTCTGTATGAATAGGGCGAATGGATGGAGTACGCAATGATGCAAGAGAAAATAGTTTGTGTGCTCGCTTACCGGCCTTGGTGCTTGTGAGCTTCCCATGACGCGGCTAGGTCGAGCGCTTGCTCACGACGCGCGACGGCTTCCTCACGGGCACGGAGGTCTGCCAGCTCAGCCTGCTGTTGAAGGCGCCAACGGCGTTTCTCTCGCTCAAATTGCTGGCGCTCTCTGTGGAGCTTCTGCGCGCTCTCCTCCTCGTCCGCGGTGCAGGACGGCATCAGAAGCACATATTCGAGTGCGGGCCGCGCGGCTCGAGCAGTGACGCTGTGATCGCCAGGTGCGTTCGTGTGGAGCATTTTCGAGCACCTCCCGCCGATATCAGTGCACGGCACGCCAACGGGTTTTGTCACGTGCCGAAGTGGCGTGGCCGAGCTCGTGGGTCGCATCAGGTAAGAAGCGTCCATCAGTCTATTTGCCTTGGGCGAACGTGTGTGTATGTGTGTATGTATATGTCGATGTAACTGTCCGTATCTAGGTGTATGTCGAGCGGTATGTATGTTCTTGTGTGCTGACCAAATCTTTTTTTTTAAAGTCCGACGCGTTCTTGTAGATGAGCGCTCACAGCAGCTCTGCGAGGAGAAAGGACGACGGTGGGAGATGAGAAGTGGTGGTTCGGAATGATGCTCGTAGGCACAGTGAAACGGGAAAGATGAGGTTCGCAACAAAGTGAAAAGAAGCTGCATTGAGCAGGGCTAACGGCAGTGTCGAGCATATTATGATGTCGCCAAACGGAGGCTCTACGGCGAGGGAATGGGGGGGGCGAGGAAGGAAGGAAGAACGGACTGCCATGAGGCGCCACGGTGGGACCAAACGAGGCGCATTTCTCTTCTTGCTCATCATGCCAGCCGCTCCATCAGCAGCATTATTATGGTTGTTGCTATTGTTGTTGCTGTTGCGGGTTAGGTTGCTACCAACAATCTTGTCAATTACTACAATTTGGCGTGAAAGGAATGAAGCAAAACGGTGGACGGCTTCAAGAAACAAAGACTAAGGTACCTACCAAACGAGAAAAAAGATGTGGCATATGAGATATCCACGGGAACCAACAGTGGCGTTGTGCCAGTTGCACACCGTGTTTCATTTCTTAGGAATGAACGAGTGGGGACCGTAGAAAAAAAGAGACGTGTTATTGTTTTTTTCTTCAGTGAAGTCGTGAAGTCTGTTTGTGCCTGATAGTTGACAAGGATGTACACAAGGAGTTGTATGAAAGTCAAACACACAGCAACAACATCAAACAGACCGTCGGGTTCTCCACAACACATCATCACGAATTGGGCAAAAAAAGAAAAAAAGATGAAGAGGAGGAGGGAAAAAACAGCAAAAGTAAAGCAACGAGATTTTCAATTCAGTAGTGCGACGTTTTACCGGTCGAACGCCTCCTTTTTTTTTTTATTTGGGACAGAAAAGATGGCTGTCTGTCAGGCCATCAGTTGGAGCGCGTAAGTTTGACTTTGAAAGAAAAGAGTGGAAAAGAGAATGTTTAGGGGAGCGGCAACCACGCTTGGCTATGCCTTCATTGTGCTCCTGTTTCAACTGTGTGTGTGTGTACATGACGCGAGGAAGCCAGACACAGAATATATATATATATTTATACCTTGTTTAGTGTGTCTCTTGCACTCGCTGGTCTCAGCAGCACCCGCAGCACCCGCAGCAGCCCTTCTTGTCGTTGATGTGCTTGAGACGCTCTTCCTCCTCCTTGGCTTCGGCCTCCTCGCTGATGCGCAGAAAGACTTGCTCGATGGAGGTTTGTGAGATGTTGTAGTCGGTGATGCCGAGGCGGCGGCGGTTGTCCTCGAGAAGACCAAAGATGGCGGAGAGCGGGAGATCCTTGGGCACCTGGTACGTGACGCGCGTCGCACGCACCTCGACCAGCTCGGGGTTGGTGAAGGTGCTCTGAAAGAACTGCTCAAGGGCGTTGAGGGAGTCCTTATCATCGGCCTGGATGCGCACCGTGACCTCGTAGCCGGTGCCGAACTTTTGCTTCAGTCGAGTCTTGTCGCCAATGCAGTGGAGCGCGCCGTCGACCATGATCGCCACGCGGTGGGCGAGGGCCTCGACCTCCTCCAGGTGGTGCGTCGTCAGCACGATGGAGCAGTTGTCAGCGACCGTCTCGATAGCCGTCCACAGACCGCGTCGGGCAACAGGGTCCATACCAGCGGATGGCTCGTCCAGGAACACCACGCGTGGGCCACCAATGAGGGAGATGGCCACAGACAGCTTGCGACGGTTACCGCCAGAAAGTTCGTGCGACTTGGTCTTGCGGTATGTCGTCAGTTCACACAGCTTCATCAGGCCCTCAACAACCGTCTTGCGGGTCTCCTTGGTGATGCCACGCACACCAGCGTAAAGGTACAGGTGCTCCTCGACCGTGAGCAAGTCCAGGCAGGCATCGAACTGCGGGCAGTAGCCGATGCATCGCAGCGCCGACTGGCTCTCCTTGACGATGTCGTGGCCGCACACGCTGGCGTGCCCGCTGGTGGGGTAGAACTCCTGGCACAGGATGGAGATGGTCGTGGTCTTGCCGGCGCCGTTGGTGCCGAGGAAGCCGAAGACTTCGCCGGGCTTCACGCCAAACGTGATGTTGCGCACGGCGACCTTGCCATTGGCGTACACCTTGCGAAGCTTGTCCACAGTGACGAGGTCGTTGGCACGGTCCGCGTCGTGTTCGACGGACTCGGCCTCGGCAGTGACATCAGGATCCTGGTCCTCGATCACCTCGGGTGCGGCGTCGGCGTTGTGGAGAAGTCGCTGGCTGCGCTGACGGCGGCCAGGGTGGTCGACGAAGAGGGTGATGAACAAAAAGACGGGAATCTCAATCGCCATGTACACGCACGGCCAGCCCACGCCGCTGTTCATGCTCCACGCCGTGTCACTGAAGCCAAACGCCTGTGTCACGCGCAGAGTGGCGAGGTTGGAAATGCCCTCGCCGACGTCGTAGCTCGGCACAATGCGGAAGATCCAGCGCAGAACGTTGGCCACGTTCTTGGTGGACTCGATGATGCGCAGCGAGGAAATGGCCAGCACGAGCAGGAAGCCCACGATAAAGTTGGCCAGCATCACCACGTTCTGTGCGGTGGAGTGGTTGTTGAAGAGGAAACTGACAGCGTACGCCATGAGAATACCCGAGATGCCGTACAAGAGGAACAGGACAATGGTGGCGCCAACGTTGTCCTTGGAAATGTACTCCTTGCGGTTGAAGATGCCAAAGACGGCAATCACGAGAAACATCGTCACGATGTAGCAGGCCAGGTCGAACAGGAAGTTCGAGAACCAGTAAATGTAGAAGCTGAGGCCAGACACGTTTTGCAGGTGGCGTGCCTTGCACTCGCGCTCCTTCACCACCCACGCGACAAACGTGGACGGGATGAAGCTGAACGGAATCATGATAATGACGGCGATCATCATCGCGTAGATGGAGTCCTGAACGGCGCTCTCCTGGTCCGTCTTGGGCATCGCCTCGACCTTGGTCACGAGCTGCGGCGCCGTACCGCCCGTGCCGTACTGGAGGATGGCGTTGTAGTAGTTGCGCGTCTGCATGGGAATCTCGTGCAGGGCGGAGTTGTTGTAGAAGATCGCAGTGAGACCCATCAAGTCTGTCACGGCGCACGCCAGGCCCGCGTAGCGATCGTGCGTGTGGGAGTAGTACGTGTCGAGCAACTCCTGCGCAAACGCGGCGCCTGTCGTGATGCCGGGCCACTGGTCCATGACGGTGTCCGGCGCGAACGGGGTGGAGGCGTTGAAGAGCGCGTCGCAGTTGGAGATGGGGATCTCCACCGTGGCATCGTAGATGTTGCCCGAGAGCGTCAGCGTGGGGAAGTTCCAGAACTTGACGAGCGTCAGCAGCATTGCCAGCAGCACGCAGACGACGGGGCAGATGATCTGGAAGAACACGGTGCGCGCATCGCGGATGGCGTTGAAGAACCGCTTCACCATCATCGCGGAAAACTGCGACCACAGCACTGAAGAGCGTTTTTCGATCAGGTTCACGTTCCACACGGCGCTCGTGGCCTGCTCGGTTTCGTCCTGGCCAAGGTCCTCGCCCTTGAGGTCCTTCTCGGCGATGCTCAGGAAGATTTCCTCGAGTGTTGTGGCGGACAGCGAGTACGCGTTGATGCCGAGTGAGGGACTCTTTTGCTCCACTGCCGACAGCAGCGACGGGAACACCGACTTGGAGGCCTGTGGCAGGCGGTAGGCGACCTCGCCCGCACCGGTGCCCATCGGCTCTGCGTTCTCCACGTACTGGCGGATGAGAGACTCGATGTTCTGGCGGTTGACGTGCGGCACGACAGACATGGTCATCACAAAGCCTCCGCCGAGCTTCGACTTGAGGAACATGTTGCTGCCCGAGCACTGCAGACGGCCTTGGCTCATGATGGCGACGGAGCTGCCGAGCAGGTCGGCCTCGTCCATAAAGTGCGTCGTGAGAAGAATGGTGTGCTCGTCTGCCATGTTGCGCACCAGTCCCCAGGTGTGTCGGCGCGCCGACACATCCATGCCCGCTGTCGGCTCGTCGAGGAAGATCAGACGGCTGCCACCGACAAACGCGATGGCGACGGAGAGCTTGCGTTTTTGGCCGCCGGAGAGTGCGGCGGAGCGGTAGTCGCGCTTCTCCTCGAGATCGACACCAGCGAGCATGTTGCTCACGGCGTTCTCGCGGCGAGACCCGCGCAGGCCCTTGATGGCTGCGAAGTAGACGAGATGCTCCTCGACGGTCATGAGCGGCCACAGAATATTGTGCTGGGGGCACAGGCCGATCTCCTGGCGCGCCTCGGTGAGCTGAGTGCGGATGGAGTTGCCGTAGATGACGCAATCGCCGCCGTCGGCCTCGATCATGCCCGTCATCATGTTCATGGTGGTCGACTTGCCGGCGCCGTTGTGGCCCAGCAGGACGGAGATCTCGCCCTGGCGGAGAGACCAGTACAGGTTGTTCACCGCGAGGAACGTCTTGCCACCACGCTTGAACTTCTTGCGCAGGCCGATGATGCGCACCGTGGCGTCGGCCTCGTCGAACTCATTCTCAAAGACGCCGTCGGGGGCTCGGCCGTCTTCGAGCAGGTCGTCCTCGTCCTCGTCATCCGACTTGCGGCAGCAGCACCACTTGATCGGGTCAATGATGCAGAAGAGCGGGTTCTTCGTCGTACCCCACTGCTTGGGGATCACGCAGTCAAAATACATCATGAGGATGAGGTAGACGAAGATGTCGCAGAACAAAAAGATGTAGCAGATGAGCAGCGTCGGGTTGTCCTGCTTCGTGTTCAGATCGGACGTCTTGGCACCACCGCTGGCCTCGTGCTCGAAGATGAGGCTGCAGCACAGCGCAAAGGCGCTCGGGCTGAGAATGGAAATGCCGATCTTCGCACCAGGTGGGGCACTCTGCATTGCGAAGAGTGGAATGGCCAGCACAAAATAGATGAGCGGCGCGAGGATGGCAGCCAGACGCGACTTGTTGAAGAAGGACGCGAGAAGCGCCGAGAGGGTGATGGTCGACCACGCGAAGAAGAGGAACATGAAGAACGTGTAGCCGAAGCTGGTCTGCGGAAAGTAGGTAAAGCGCAGGATGATGGCACAGATCAAGGACAGTACAATGTACCAGACGCCGTAGATGATGAACCAGGCGAGGTACATGATGGCCTCGGAGAGGCCCATGATCAGCATGGCCTCGCGGATGCGCAGCTCCTTCTCAACGACGATGCGGCGGGTGAGCTGGGAGACCGGGTACAGAAACCCAAGGACGAGGATCAGCGGCGCGAACTGGCCGCCGTACGCGATGAAGTCCCGCATCTCCACCTTGGCCGTCGACATTGGCGTGTAGGTCAGGGCGGGGATGGTGCCTGTGTAGCCTTGCACGTTGGACACGAAGTAGTTGTAAATCTCGACCTGAAGTGTCGCGAAACCGGAGGAGATGTACTTGACGCTCGAGCCTCCGTTCAGGCCGCCGATGAACCACTTGTCCGTCGCATCGCCAGTCTTGGGGACGCTGGAGCTGTTGAGACGAATGGCAACGTCAAAGTTGCTGACGGACATGCTGTTGACCTGGATGATACCCCAGTTTGGGGGGTCCTTGTCGGTGCTGTCCTTCACGTGTTTCTCGGCCTCCGCGACAGTCGCGAAGGTGCCGCCGTAGACGGCGTCGAAGAAATTGCTGTTGCTGCGCATGTACGTGACCAGCCCGGAGACCTCCGTCGAGTCTGGCGCAAAGTAGAGCAGACCACCCGCTCCGATCGCGGTGCTCGTTGAGCCGTAGGCTGGGGATTTCACATCCATGTTCAGCCAGTGAAGAAGGACGATGTCATCAAAGCTCGGGACCGCAGCGGTGTACTGCTCAAAAATAGATTCTGCCGCGTACGCCATCTGGCGAACGCCGTAGCCAGCGATCTTTGCGCTGCTGTTGTAGCAGAGGCCGTCGGGGACACCGCGACCAGAGATACAGTACAGCGAGTCGTCGTCGGGGCACGGGTTGAGGCCGGTGAGCGTTGCTCCGCCTGCCTTGAGGCACACCTCGTTGCGGAGCAGAAGCATGGCGCCGCTGAAGTTGGTCATAGCGGATGGCGAATAGTAGATCGCCGCCTTTTCGTCTGTGGTGCCGAAGATGACCCACAGAATGACGGAGCCGATCACGAAAATGATGGGGATGACGAGTTCACAGATGGTGGAGCACAGCTCACGACGCATCAGTACCAGGACACGCCGCATCGTGTGGCCGAGCTGCATGCAGCAGCTGGTGCTCTCCGCGTTCTCGTACGCCGTGATGTTTGTCTTCTCCTGTTTCTTGCCGCGCGTGTAGACATCGAACTCGTCAACACTCTGCGGGCTGGCGTAGAGGTCGCCGCACACAGCCTTGTCACCCGAACCACCCTTGGACGCCTCCACGAGCGGGTTCAGAGACTCCTGCGAGAGTGACTCGCCCTCACGTGGAAACACGCGTGGCTCCTGGGACGGTGGTGGTGACAGCTGAACCGATGGCGGGTCACTGCGAAACGTCAGGTGCGGTGGTGAGTGCATCGGGGTGCCTTCGCCAAGACTTGCAGGTGAGAAGTCGACGTCGTCGGCCAGGAACGGCTGCGCAGCGCCGACGCGGCTCATGGAAACCATGTCATTGTCGTGAACATTCTCCGGATGGTTCGGCTCACGCTGCTTTGGCGTCGACGTCTGGTAGGTGCTACTGGCCTCACTCAGCCGGCGCATCTCTTGGAAGCCGGAGAGCTCTTCCTGCATCGTGCCGTGCCGATGTCCCGTAGGGTCCGGCAGCTTGGTATTGTTCTGGCTCCCTGGCATTGAAGTGTGTTGGCTCAAATGTCGGTAAAGCAGAAAGAAGGGGGAAAAAGATGTGCTGGAGTATAAGCAAAACACGTACCCGTACGTATGTTTCTGTACGTGGGTATGGGTGTGGTCTTTGTGAGATCACGATTAGCTGTGTGTGTGGAACAGCTTACAAAGATGGTGGGGGTGAAACGAAAAAAAAAGCAAAGACAGGGGAAACAAAGAAAGAAAAGGGGGTATGAGGGGCAAACAAACGAAAAAGGGGCAAACGTGGTGCACAAAAAAAAAAGGATGAAGAAGCAACAAAGGTAGATGGAGTGCAGTTTACTTGGTAACTATAAAGAGAGCAAAAAGGTTTTGCAAGTAAGCAACTTTAGGACAAAACGGATTGAAATGTGAAGTGAGACTTTTCAAAAGAACACGGCCCTGTTATTTGGTGGTTGTATTTACTGCAAGGCGGTTTTGAACGCTCAATTTTTTTTTTGTCGTGTGACGCAAGATGCGAACGCCGGAGAAGAAAGGGGAAAGCACTGGAGAAGTTGGCGGTTGGCGGTTGGACTAGGGTGAAGAAGCCACTGTCGTCACGATGTATGGAAATAAATACCTAACGATACGAAAAGAGGAATCCGTGAGGGAGTCACGGTACGGCGCAGTAGTGCAGTGCAACGAGGATGGAAGGAGCAGAAGGGGGAAGAGGATCGATGAAGAAGTGAGAGGTCTTTGAGGTACGGCGGTGGAGACGGCCTGACCATAAATAGGGCACGTGTTGTTGCGCGCTGATGTCGGGAGGTATTGCACACACCCCGGTGTCGTTGATGCACAGTGGGTGGAGCTTCAAGTGTGTGTGGTTTCTGTGGTTTGGGTGGTTGAAGTTGCAACGTTTTTTGGTCAATGATAACTTTTCCTTCTGTTGTCGCTACCGGAGACGCTCTGCGACCAAGACAGCTGCCGGTGCGGCAACGAGATCGTACTCCCATTCCTGTGCACGCGCCGCGTCGTCGAAGCGCTGTACGCGTCTCTCGTCCGCCGAGACGCCACCCGCAACGTGTCCCAGCAGACTCGGGATAGTTCCATCCGCCAAGGCGAAGGATGGCCGCCCTTCATCGTTGGTGTCACGTGCGGAGGGCTCTGCCAGGTGCACGACGGCTCTGTTCGTGCCTATTGCGCCGCTCGAGAGGCAGACTTCAGCCCACGAGCAGCCAAAGATCATCTCCTTGTCAGTGCACGGGTCGAGCACGAGGATAGGGTGATCCGTTGCGAGGCTATCGGGAACAAAGTGAACACTCTCTGGAGCAAAAGAGGTGGAGGAAGGAGAAGAAGAAGGTGTGCTCCGCTCGCACATGTGAACTGTGCGGAAAAAGTCGAAGCACGGGAATCGCACCAACACGGTGCTCGTCTCCTCCACGACCACAACCTCCTCGACGAGTGACGTTGAGGGCACACTTGCCGGCTTGACGTTCTCTGCTGGGTCTCCCGGTGCAGTAGCCGGAGAGCGTGCTCGCTTCGGCATCAGAGACGCGCGATGATTGTGAGTTTTCTATGGTGAGGGGGGGGGAGCTGTCTCCACCTCTCGTGTGTGAGAGAGAAAGAAAGAAGTGACAGGGGGGGAGACGAAAGAAGGGGGTAGGGTCACAGTACACTGTTATCGCGTGAGGATGCAACGGTCATGCAGACAGAATCACAGTCTGCGAAGGACGTGCACCTGGTGGTTTTTTTTCTTTTTGCCGGAGCCACGGCGTGACAGCGAGTTCCGAACGCGTCTGTGGGTGGGATACCCAGATGCAAGGAGGAAAATATGAAGATGAGTTTCAGTTGCGGGTGTGTCTGTGTGTAATAGTGTCGTGTTGTTTACAGCATCGTGACGCCTCACTACTGAGAGAATTTGCGCAGTATCTGGAGACTTCACAGCTTGAACAGTCGTGCTGCATTGTCGTGAAGTGCCGCGACAATGATCTCGTTCGTTGCGGGTGACAGCCCCAGCTCCGCTTCAAAGCGCGAGCGCAGACCCGAGTACACCTCCACGACCTGCACGAGGTGGCAAGGTTCATTGCGGCGCTCCAGACACGTGCCAGGCACGAACTTCTTTTTCCGCTTCGTCGTGGGAAACTGAGTGCGCACGTACGGGTAGCCAAAGTCCTTGTTGCGAATGTCACACCACGGGGCATCCGTCTCCAGCAGCAGACGATCCAGAGGAATCTGCAGCACTTGCTTTGACAGTGCCTCTTCGCGGAAGGCGCTCCCGTTCGCGCTGAGGTAGTAGCCAAGGGACAGCAGTTTCGCCTGCTCCTCCGCAGATCCATTAAAACTGTGCACGACCGCAGAGACAGTCGTACTGATGGCGCTCTCCTGCTCCAGCAGCTCCACGAACCGCATGCCACAATCGCGCGAGTGAAACACAAACGGTAGTCCAAGTCCGCGGAAGCAACGGAGCTGCTTCAGGAAGTATTTTTCCTGAGTCTCACGTGGGCAGTACGACAACTCAGCGTAGTCGATCCCAATTTCGCCCACACCCACCACCACGTCGCGATTCTTCTCGACGAGCTCAACCAAGTACTGAAGCCGCGCCTCGGCGTTCCTTTCCTCGTCCTCGTCGCCTATTTCCGTGTCGTTCTGATGGGGAAGAAAGTAGGCCAGGGGATCAGCTGCCAGCTTCTGCACGTCCTCGCGCACGAACGGCCGCGCGAACTCACAACTGTGCGCTGGGTGCACGCCAACCGTGCAGACAAGGCGCTTGTCGTCGTACTTGCGGCACAAGCGAATCGCCTGCTCACACTGTGCAAGGTTGGTGCCCGTGATGATGATGTGACCGACGTTCGCGTCTGTGGCACGCTGCAGAACGAGATCAAAGTCGTCCTCGTGGACGCGTTTCCCAGTCCAATCAACGCCGTGAAACACGCTGTCAGTCATGTTCGTCGCCACATCAATGAGGCACGCGCGTGTGCACGCACGCGCAGCGACAGACATACTAAGCGTACACGTGTCTGTGTGTGTGTGTGGTAGCAGAAACCAATAGTTTTCTGTGGCATTGTAGGGCGAAGTTCGACAGTCGAAATCCGCAGGGACCCGAGCCGTTGAGAGAGGGAGAGAAAGAGAGTTTTGTAGAGCAAGAAGAATAACCGGGGAGTTCATATTCTCTCTTCACGATCAGTCACGGTGAGGTCGATCTGTCATACGATTCCAAAGGTCCGTCTCTGATTGACTGCGCGTTTCTTTTTTTTTTGTCACACTGACATGATCGTGTGGTTGGCAACGAAGCTGGGCCAATGACCTTCTCGCAGCTCCGCGGGGGGCTACGTTGTTTGCAATATGGGACTCGCATTTCAGTGCGCACACGTTCGTGTCTGTGTGTGCTCTTTTTTGTTGTTGTTGTGCGTGGCGCATGTGCGCTGGGTGAAGCAAACTGAACAACAACAACAACAACAATGAGAGGAAAGAGCTGGGGAAGCAAAAAAAAAAAACAGTACGAGCAAAACGGACTGGGACCACGTCCGCGCGGACAGGTGCGAAGCAGCCAAGCAAGAGCTGCTACTTGAGAATATCGGCAAGAGACGCCACCTCGACATTCTTGCTGCCTGCGGTGGCTGTTGGAGGGGGTGCGCGGCCGCGCCGCTTCGACGAGGCCGCGACATCCGCGTCGCGTTTGGACTTGCGCAGCTTGCGCTTCTGCTCCTTTTCGTCGGCCTCGCGCTTCTGCTTCTGCTCCTCACGCTGCTTCTTGACGCTCTTGCGGAAGATGCCCGCCGAGTACTGTAGGTCCGCGATCGTGCGATCAATGGAGCCAAAGAAGGACGGTGGCTGGGACCAGCCGACGGTGGGGACATCGTTCTTGTCGCGCATCTGGTACGCGATGCGCTGGTTCCAGGTCTCCATCATGCGGTCTCGGGTTTCCTTGTCAACCTGCAATGGGCGCACGTCGATGCAAAAGCGAATGACGAACGTCGGGCAGTCACCAAAGTCGTCGAGAAAGCCGTTGTCGAGCATGAAACCCAGATCGACGCTCTTGCTCACTGTCGTGAGGGTCTTGAGGAAGTCGAGTGCCTTTTGGCCAAGCTCGAGCAGCTGCGTCGCGTTGTCCTGGAGGGTTTCGCGCCAGACGCTCATGATGAGCTCAATGTCACGAACCTCGCAATCCACAAAGGAGGACCAGTTCTCCACACCGTACTTTTTGGCGTTGCGGATGATATCGGCAAAGTACTCCATCATCGTGGAGATGTACTTGCGAATGAAGCGCACAAACATCTGCCTCGTCAGCTTGCGCGCACGCTGCTCCTGCAGCATCGTGAAGAACTCCTCCTCGATGTACTCGCCAATCGTGTTCATCACCAGCTGCGTCGGGTTCGCCGCGTCCTTGTACCAGTCGCCGGCGCGGAAGACGAGGTTCCACTGATCCTGCACGACACGCTCGACTTGGAGGGTAATCTCGTCCAAGTAGTAGAAGGCGTTCTCTGGCAGCGTGTCCTGCACCTTCACGAACGGGGAGTCCTGCGCGTTCTCGTCCAGATCCCAGCACGAGGCGAATTTGAGTTCAATGACGTCAAGATTGCTCTCGACGGTGCTGCAGTCGTTGCAAAACGCGTAGAGGAAGAGAAGCCGCAGCTGCTGCCATTCGTCGGCGTTCTTTGGTGTTGCAAGCGTGCCATTTTCGTCCTCCCAGTAGTCAAAGTCGCTTCGCTGCTTGCATTCTTCGAGGAACGCCATGATGGCGTCGGCGCAGGACTTGCCAATCTGCCGCATCACAGGCATCTCAATCGCCGCGCTGAGGCCGCCGAGGGTCTGCTGCAGCACGGTGAACATGTCCATGGGGCCCGTCGTGACCGGGTAGCCGTTCGGCAAGATGGTCGGCCCCTTGGGATCGTTGCAGACCGTGATCGCACACGCACGGCAGAGCCGCACGAGGTGCGCCGAGAGCCCGTCCACCGCGGACGTGATGAACGACGCCGACAAGTCGTCGATGGTGCTGATGTCCACGTACTGGGCGTAGTTGCTCACCGTCATCATCTCCTTGTACCACTGGATGAACTGCGACGCCTCCATCAGGCCGTTCGCCTCCACCTCCACGTCCGGGTTCAGGTAGGCCTCCATGACGTGCATCACCTCGCCGTGGATCGCCTTGACGACAATGCCAAAGAAGGAAAAGGAGTAGGAGAGGGGAATGAGCGTCATCTCAAGCGCCTCCAGGAGTGGCTCCACTTTCTTCATCTGCTCGAGGTAGACGGAGATCTGTCCAAAGGGATCGACCACCTCGATCATGATCTGCTCCTCCCACAGCTTCGCCACACTCTTCGACACGGCCCCGTACACCTTGTCGGTGGTGATGGGCGACTCCTGCTCGACACCGTCACTCCGGAAGTTCAAGACGGGAGTCGCAATCTCCTCACTGCACACCTCCACGCACTCCTTGAGTCCCACGAACTCGGGGAATTTGTGCTCGTCGTCATCCTGGGACCCGTTGCCGTCGTCGTCGTCGTCAATGGCGCGCGCGACGGCCACGTTCATGGAGTCCTTCTCCAGCAAGTCGAACACCTCGGCCACAAAGAGGCTCAGCACCGCGTCCAGCTTCGAGAAGTAGGGCTCAAAAATGGCCTGGAAGCTACGATACTGCGCGCCGGCACGGGTGATGACCGTTTTGCGGATGTTCTGCAGGCTTTTGAGTCGTTTGTACATGGACCGGAACTGCCTCTGTTGAACGAGCGCGAACAGGTTGTCGTACCGCACCTCTTTCAGCGCCATGGACCACTTGATCACGGACGTGACGTTGTCGCGCAAAAAGTGCAGTTTGCGTAGTTGGCGATAGCTGGCGGTGTCGGCTCCCATGCCCTGAATCAGGTCTCCTTGCTTGAGGAAGAGCTCCCGGAGGTCTTGCACCTGCTTGAAGGCGCCCTCGACAATCTGCAGCGCGCGTTGCGCCTCAATCAGCTGGGACGAGGATATTGAGTTCATGGAACGGCGCAGCTCCTTCGACTCTGTCCAGCAGGAGCGCAGAAGACGCGGCACGGCGACCTCCAGGTCCTCGGAGCGCACCAGCTCGTTTGCCAGGTTCGCCATGACCTCCTGTCGCAGGCTCGCCTTCTCCTGCTCGCTGAGGTACGGCATCACCTCCTCTGCCGTGTAGTACTGCGCCTGTGCGCCAGGTCTGCCTGAGGACGACGGACCGTTGGCCAACGCCGCCTCGGTCTTCCTTTCGCGTTTTTTCATCATTGTGCTACGCACTCACACTCCTTCTCTTTGTCTCCTCTATCTATGTGTACGTGCGAGTCTGTAATCTGGTAAGAGAAACCACAAGTGAGGGCACAACGCGAGGAGAGAAGGCATTGAGAGTGGAGGTGGTGGGAATCGTGTCAAGGTGAGAAAAGTGGGAGAGTGGGAGTGGGTGGGGAGTTGAGGGGCACACGCACCGTCAGCGTCGAGGATCACTTCTCTATCCTCGACAAGAGAAGAAAAAACATACAAGAAGGAAGTCAAACTGACATTCTCTCGTACACCGCCACTTTCATCGGTTGCGATGATTCTTCGGGTGAGTGACCGGAAAAGGGACGAGCAAAATGTGAAGGGGTCGTACTGCGACAATTCTTCGACGGCGCCTTCGATGTGTCATCTTCGGATGCCCATTTTTTCTCTTGTGTGTGTGTGTGTGTGTGTGTGTATCTTGCTTTCTTTGGTTATTCATTTTGTAAAGATCTGACAGTCGTACGACGACCGCGTGGTGGTTCTGACAGAAAAGGCGAGAATATGGTAGTGCACAGCAACCACCTTGTGTTCTTTTTTGTTGCTTGGTTTGCTGGCGTCAGCACAACACAAAACACACACACACACACAGTGAGGTGCTTACTTCTTGTGCAGTGCTTCCCTTCGCTTCATGTAGGCGTCCACGAGCTCATCGCTACGCTCGTCGACGCTGAGGGGCCGTTGCGCGCCGGCTGCAATGGCCTCTGGAGAGGTGGGGTTCAGCTTGTACGTCACCTGCGTGTAGCGATCGATGAGGTCCTTGTACTGCGGGATGGCATGGTCCGTCTGCTCATCCAGTCGCTTCGCGTCGCCCATCTCCTTATCGAGAACCTTTAGAAGATTTGCGGTGAGGTACATGGTGTGGAAGCCCAGGCACGCCTTGCCGCCAAAGTAGCCACCCGCCAGCGCCACCCAACCGCAGTATCGACGGAAGAAGTTCACGCGGTTGCCAATCATGAGACTGACGGCCATGGTCGCCACCATGTTGGCACCAAAGTAGCCGTAGAACCAGTAGCTGCTGTCCGCCACGGCCTGGAGACCTTGAACCTCCTTGTTCACGCGGGCCTCGCTGTCCTCGCAGAAGACCTTGGCCGTCACCAGCGACTTTTGGTACTTCTCTGCCGCCGTCAGCGGCTTTCCAGCGCCCTGCTTCCCGCTCGCGCCAGCCTGTGGAGCAAGGCCCATGGCAAACATGTTGGTGCCCGGTGCCGATGCACTGCCCTTTGGTTGAGAGAACATTGCCTACAGCGAAGAAAAAAAAGAATTGGGGCTACAAAAAAAAACAAAAGAAGTGTTGTCAGAGGACGCTACACAGCAAATACAAATTGGAAAGGGGAGATGAGAATGTGTCAGAGCATGAAGAGGATGATGGCAACGACAGAGAGACCGGTAGGTACGCACTTAGTGGCAGGGCACGTTGTTACACACTTTGTCGCACCCTCTAGGTTGTTACTATTGGGGGGGGGGGATGTCGCGGAGTATTCACGTTTTTTGTTATCCGCACGGCATGCCGACGAGGAGTGTTCTCGTTTTGACTCCTCTAGTGTATTTCTTGCCCATGTGTATGTATGTGTGTGTGTGTGTGATTAGTGTTGTTGTTGTTGTTTTTTGAGTACCTCTCTCACCTCTAGTAAAAGTGCCGTGCGTGGTAGCTGTGCCGCACAAGATTAACAATGATTAAGGAGGTATGCACGCCAACGTGGGCATACCAGGGGAGCAATCCTGAGCATGGAGAAAGAGAAAAAAGAAAGAGTGGTTTGTGAAGAGTCAGCCCTACGTTTGAGCCGTCCAACGGCATGGAGCAGCAGAAACAACAACAACGAAGCACAGCATTAACAACGAAACGGGGAACAGGAAACACCCAAAAGAACACGTCAACGCTGAAGGTTCTTTTGCACAAACGCGGGCAGTGGCTCGTACGGTACCTGCGGGTGATCGGGCGTGTAGTAGCCCAGGCCACGCAGGTCACTGGCGAGCGCGCCTTGACTGAAGCCTGGCGCGAGGTTGCGCGCGGTGGTGTGGTACTTGTCGAAGAGTGCCTTGTCACGGCGGTAGACGAAGCGGGCGCGGATGGGGTTGACGTAGTAGAGGGAGCTGCGACGATCGCGCACCTGCCGCTCGAGAGGCGCGTGGTGCGTCACCGCGAGCAACTCCTTACTCCTCAGTGCACTCAGCAGGGGCGTGGAGGCGTCGTACAAGTCACCGCGCGTGGTGAGGGGACTGTGCTCACCCTTGAGGTAGTGGTGTGGGCGGCGGGCGGTCGTGTTGGTGCTCATGAGGGTGTGCACCTTCACAAGCGGCATGTGGCGCGCGAGGTGGGCTGCGACCGTCCAGAGCATGAGGTCCTCGTTGCAGTACGTCCCGGCGTCGTGCAACGCGATTTCCTCCTCCTGTGTCACCAGGATGGCCCGACCCTTCTCCATCTCGAAGCTCACGATCTCGAGGGCGCGACTGGCCAGATCGCGCTTCTTCTGCGTGGTCCCGTGAACCGCGGTCGTGGCGAGCGCGCACAGGCAGCGAGTCGTGACGATCATCGTGTCCTTGCCCGTTCGAAGTCGCCGTGCGGCGGAAACAAGCTGGTGGACAGAGGTCTCCACGAGCGAGGAGTGCAGCAAAAAGACGTTGTCAATGCGGCCAATGTACGCTGTATCCTTGACAAATGTGCGGATAGGGTGCACGCGCTTCCCCTCATAGTACGTCACAAGATGCGGTGGTGCCGGTGCCGAGGACGACGCGGTGCCGTGCTGTGCACTCTCTGCCGCGAGTCGCTTTGCGACAACGGACATGTGCGGCAGCCGGTCAAGCAGCCGCACGCTGCACTCGAGGCGGCGCGCCACATCCGCTGCGGCGGCCTTGTCCTTGGCGCAGAGCAGCATCTCCGTCCCACTGTCGAGGAGGGCGTGAACGGCCTCCTCGTCGCCAGCTGCCTTGGCGGCAGCCACGCTTTCCTCCAAGAGGTCTCGCGCCTGCTGCTGTACACGTGGGCGCTTGTCGCGCGCCACAGCGGCGAAAAAATCGGGTCCGCGCGGGGCCTTCATGGCCGCATCCGACACGCCAATCGGGCGTCGGCCGGTCAAGTCGAGGACATCCAGCGGAACCGACGCAGGGTCGCCACAGGGCACGCGGAGGAGCGGAGCCAAGCATGCGTCGTTGCTGACGTCTGCCAGGCGGAGTACGAGGTAAAGTCGTTCGAGAAGGGCGGCATCCGCGCCGTGGCTTTCTCGGTCCTCGACGGTCCAGCGGCGCGAGAGTTCACGCAGAGCAGCGTCCAGCACGTCGCCAGGTGGCTTCCCATCGGGCATCAAGCCAGCGAACCCGGCGAGCAAATCCACCACTTGAGCGTCACTACACTGCGCCAAAAACGGATTCGGCGGTGCCGACAGCGGGTCCCCGTCTGCGTCCACATCGCCAGCGACAACCTTGTGCAGGACGTCGACGAGCGACTCCCCGGTGTGGTGGTGTGCGGTGCGAAGGTTGATGCCGGAGGGGTGAGAGTAGTCGGCGCGGTTCTGCGGAGCGTTGCCGTTCTGCGTGTACCACCGGTTCGGCTCCAGAATCTTGATGAGGGCCAGGAAGTGCACGAGTTGAACGACGAGCGAGGGGGAGCGCCAGAGACGGTCGGGTTGAGTCTCGATAAGCTCCTCCGCGAGGCTATTCACAAGGTGCACGTACGCTTTCGTCAGCTCAGACGTCACCGAGTAGGGGCGGCCGTACTTGGCAATGCGGCCGACGAGAAAGTTCAGGCCGTTCCCGGCTGGATCGAAGAGTTGCCCCAGTTCGTACAGCACCGTCTCCATCTCGGAGTCTGTTTGGCGTGGCAGGGACGACGCCAGGTCCAGAACCGTCGCAGTGCGGGCCTCGCGTGTGGGTCGCTCGCGGAACTGCCGCAACAGGTCGCCCACGGCACGGCGGCATTCGAGGCGATCCATGATGGGGAAGCGTTCGTCCGCAACACGGTAGCCTCCGAGGGGATCGGTGCTGCGAGTGACACCGACGGCAGTCGCCTCGGTGCTTTGCAGGTGCGTGTGTGCCGCGGCGTCATCATCGAGAGTCGACGTCGCGAGAGCCGTCATGAGATCGTCCGCGTCCATCTCCAGCAAATCCGTCGCTCCAGACGCCATGAACGTCGCTGATTTTGGAGCGCGTGCCTGGCGTTGCTTCGCCATCTCAATGTCTGGAATATCAGAAAATCGCACAGGACCGAACCCCAGTGCCTCGTCGTACTTGGGCAACGGAAACGGCGTGAAGTTCGCGTCGACATTTTTGGGTCGCATGCTCTCAGGAAGACTCATGTGCGGGCCCGGTCGAGGTTTCGCGTCGCCTGTCCTGCCTCCTGCGTGGTCGAACCGCATGAGCAAGACAGACTGCCGTGAACCCAGCGGGAGACCGCCGTGCGTGAGACGCACCACGTTTTGCCGCATTACGACTCTATGCAGACACAGATACACACACAACTGGCACTAAATATGCAGCAGTGTTGTCGCTTGTTTGGATGACAACAAAAGAGAGAGAGAGACGGGGAAGGGTATGAAGCGGTCACAGCGGACGTCCGTCAATATGCTGTCGCACAGAAGAGCAGACGGGCGGGTGGGAGACAATGAGGAAGAGCGAGAGGGGAGTGGTGACAGACAGGTGAACACAGTGAAAAGGGAGTCGTAGCGTTTTGTGACGTGTCCAAGCGAGCAAGAAAAGATGGAGCATGTGACTGGATACGTTGATCCGGTGAACGAATCGTTGTTGGACAGGAGACGTACTCCGATGCCGGGCACTCGCTTCGATGGTGTGTCCTCGCATCGAGGCAGTATTCAAGACGGGAAGGCAAAGTGGTCTCGTTTGGTTTGGGGAAAGGCTGTCTTGTTGGGTGTGATTGAAGGGCATGTCGTTGTTTGATCTGGTGAGGAAAAACTATGGGTAACAAGCAACAGAAGCGCACAAGCGAAAACAAAACAAACAAAAGAAAAGGCAACAGCTCGGAAAAGAAGGAATGAAAAATGGACGAAAATGTGTTCTACGCAAAACGAAAGTACAGGAAAGCGAGAAAGCTCAGTAGCATCATCGCAAACACGCGACTAGTGCGCAGTCGGTTGACCAGCTCCTTCACGAGCTGTGACCGCGCCGCGCTCTCCTCAGCAAACGTGATCGAGCTCTCGACTTCGCGCAGTGCGGGCGAGACGCTAACTGGTGATGGGTCAGACACGTTGAGGTCTGCCGCACGACGGATCTTCCACTCGCGCACGGCGAGATTGAAGAGGAATTCGTCGAAGTCGTTCACCAGCACGTTCGTGGGGCGGCCTTGCTCATCAACAGTCAACGTGTGCTGCTTGTAGAAGCGCTCAAGCGCCTCACCGTCGCGCAGCCACCGTCCCTCAGCGAGAGCGACGGAATGGACCAGCTGTTCGTACGCAACGTGCTCCTCAACGAGAAACTGAATGTCGTCCACGGGACCAGGGTACGACATCTGATGGGCGACCATCTTCATGAGCTTCAAGCGCCGCTCGTCGATGGCCTTGGCTTCTTCCTCGAGGACAACAATGTCGAGCAGCGACGCGCTCGGCGAGTCGCGTGCCTTCTGAAGACTCGTCACCTTGGCCAAGAGCTGCTCCGTCAAGCTGGAGCTCATTGAAATGAGACGGTCGTTTTGGTACGACTGAAGGGACAATTCGATGCTGAGGATCTGGCGTGTTTCAAACAAGATGTAGACGACGATCAGAATAAAGTAGAAGAAGACACCGGCGACAATGTTGAGAGGACGATGTGCCGCGCGGTGAATGGCTGGGAGGCTGCCTGACACGGTCTCGACGGCTGCGTTGACCGCATTGCCGACTGTCTCGGTCACGTCACCGTGTGACTCTTCCGGGGAGTCCTCGTGGGTGTCGGGGACAAGGCCATAGTCGGGACCAGGATCTTTTTCCGAGAGAAACCGGCTGGCATCACCACACGACGGCCCGTTGCTGTTGCTGCCCGTGTTGCGCACAAAGAGGGTCATGGTGGTACCGTCCTTACCGCGGCGCGGGGCGAGGGAGAGTCCGCTGAAGGGCACAGGGCCGTGGGCGCTCGTCGCACCGTACGGGGCATTGCTACCAGTGCCGGCCGCAGCAGCTCCACCACTTTGCGCACCCGGCAAGGCCGGTGACGTTGGTGCAGCCGAGTGCGCGGGCAGCGAGGCCACACTCGCGTTCGCCGCTGGAATGCGGCTGCGGGGCTGCGACTGCACCTCAGACCCCCGCACGACACTTTGGCTTACAGTCGACAGTTTCGAAAGCAAAAAAAGGGCTTACCAGCACCTCCGTTCAGAAAGGGAGAGAGAGGGAAGAGTGCGTCGGCACTTGCACATCAGATATATTGAAGGAGAATAAGGAGAGAACAGAAGAAAAGGGGGATAGATGACGATACCAAATACGGAGCAGATGGGGAATGCATAGAGAGACCCGAGTGAGGTCTCTTGACAGACAGCACGGGTATGAACAGACGCTCTTAGTCGCGTTCTCACGAGGAGCCATGCGAGGGCTCGCGATACTGTCACATCGTTGTGGAGTTGTCCGGGGTGCTGTTGTTATTGTTTTTTTTTCCACGTGTCAGTGCGTTCCATTGTGCTTTCTTTTTGTTTCTGTCTGTCATGTGATGAGTGTGGCGACAGAGCCAAGAAGAAGAAGAAGAAGAAAAACGCCGACGACGGTGAGCCGCAACACGCGCACACCTGTGTCCGAATGGTAGGCACGCTTTGTAGTCAATCCTCCTCACTGTCGTCAAGCAGTCGATCCACGCGCTTCCGTGCACGCTTGCCAGCATCCACGATTGGCTTGAAGCCGATATCAATCACCTGCCCTTGGTCGTTTCGCACGTAGGTGAACTGTTGCGCCTGCTGTGCAATGTCCTCGTCGGTGTAACGAAAGAACATGGTGTAGCCGAGATAGCCAATGAACGAGAGCCACCCCACAATCCAGCACACCTTGAGGCCATTCCAGCGCCAGCCGTACTGCCACCGGATGGGCAGCCACGGGCGCAGCTGTTGAAAAATGTACCCACCAGCGCTCTTCGGCATATCAGGCATCCCCGGGCGGATCGAGCTGCTGCTCTTCTTTTTGTTGTTGGCGCGGCGGGGCCGGCGCTCGACGTTTGGGCGCGGCACATCGCACAACGCAACGCAGCGGCGAAGCATAGTACAGAACTGATTTGTGTGTGTGAGAGAGAGAGAGACAGAGAGAGAGAAAGGAGCACATGGGTGGCACAAGTGGGGAAGCCTAAAGACGGAGAAAAGAAGACCAAGATGAGGAAAAGTCACAATCTTGTCGTGCTGAGGGGAAGAAAAACAGCTAGTCGGGAGAAAGCTTGTCGGCAAGTGGGGTCGCAATACTTTTGCGACGGCACGCACAGAGATTGTTATCGGAAGGCGCACTAGTAAACGAGTTCTTTTTTTTTATCGCTGATGTCATTCGACACGTGTGTCAGCGAAACGATAACGAGAAGAAGGAAGAGAAAGAGGAGGAGAAAAATAAACGCGAGCGCAGAAACGAGAAGAGAGGTAATATTTGTAATAGAGTTGATCAAAGAAAAAAAAACAAGCACTGGTGGAACAATAGGGAGGGGAGAAAATGGAAGGAGAAATCCTTCCACAAGGGGCGGACGGGCATGTGAGACCTCACAGCTTGCGAACAAAGTAGACGCCGTCCGCGATGATGCTCATCACAGCTGAAACGCGCGTGTCCTTGCGAATCGTCTCGTTCAGCTCGGCCGCGGGTCGGACCTTGGGGTCATCGGTCTTTGTCAGCACATAGCCGTGGAACAGCGTGTTGTCGACCGCGATCACACCCCCTTTGCGTACAAGCTGAACCGCGAGCTCGTAGTACTCGGGGTACTGGTCCTTGTTGGCGTCGATGAAGACAAAGTCATAGCTGCCAGCCTCGCCGTCCTGCACCAGTCGCTGCATGGACTCGTTCGCGGGGCCCTCGATGAAGTCGATCTTGCTCCGCACTCCAGCCGCCTCCCACGCCTCCTCACCGATCGCTGCGTACTCTTTGGAGACATCCAAGGCTTTGATGACGCCGTCGTCGGGCAGCGCCAGGGCGATCGCCAGTGTGGTGACACCGCGGAACACGCCGACCTCAATGACGCGCTTGACTCCCAGTGTCGCACAGAGCCAGCCCAAAAACTGAGACTCGTCAGCGGAGGCCATCATGTTCGGCCGCTCCATCGTCTCGCCACTTTCGCGGAGACGACGCTGGATTTCGGTCTCGTCGATGTAGTTCAGCAAGTATTCGTAGAAGCTGGGATCCATTGCAGCCGTGCACGGAGCCAAGTGCTTTGGCACGCGATGCTTTTTGTCCACAATTTGATCGTCAGACATCTCAGTCGTAGTCGAGTGGAGGCAGGGAAAGAGAGCCGGTCCGGGAGTTTGGGTAGAGCGAAAGCAAACGGTAATAGGATATGACGAAAAAAAAAGAGCGCTGATTGGCGAGAATTTGTGACAGTGATCGCGAAGCGAGAGAAGAGAGAAGAAAGAAGAGAGAAGTCAGTGTGGAGTGTGAAAAACGAATCGCGGAGAGAATTGTTGGCGCAACTACGCACCTCATCCCAAAGCTCATGCGGAAGCAGTAAAAGGAGTTGGTCCAGTGAGAGAGGAAGAGAGAAATCCGCTTGGTACGTGTTGCCTGACACTGTACGATGCAGATCTTCTCTGTGGCGTTTGTTGCACGCTCATTGGTGCCTGTGTCGGCCCAAACAAATATGCGCAGAAGTGGTGTCATATTGAAAGCACGGGCAACACTGGAACACACACGAAACAACAAAAAGCATGGGTGCCATAGCCAAACGCGAAACAAACCTTGACGAATGCAACGTGTCTGTCCGTGTGTTCGTGATATCTTCTTTTGTGTGTGTGTGTGTGTGTGTCACTTAATCGGAGTTACTGAAAAGAGGGGGGGCGGCAAACGAAGAGGAAGAGAAGATAACAGCATCAACAAACAGCGAACAGCGACAACAGCGCAACGCGACGGCTGGGCTCAAACATTAAAACAGCAACGGCATGGGCCTAGCTGCCGGCCTTCGAGGACTGTCGTACAGACTCGTTGAGACGCTCGTAGTCCAGCCTATCCTTGGCGGACACAGAGGGCTTCACCTTGTTGAGGCTGTGCTCAAAGTCGGCCAAGGTAATGGTGGGCAGCGCAGCCGAATTGGCACGCTCACCGGTCATGTCACGCTCAAGCTCCTCAAGCTCGGCGATCGAGTGTGCCGCGTAGACACCCTTCAGCGCCGTCAGCGACGCCTCGCGCATGAGAGCAGCCAGATCCGCACCGCTAAAGCCATCGAGACGATGATCAGACGCCAGCGTCTCCATGTTCACTGCCGAGTCGATCGGGTACTTGCGAGCGTGCGTTTGCAGGATCGATGCGCGTTGCGTCGGGGAGGGAAGTGGGACAAACAGCAGCTTGTCCAGACGCCCAGGACGCAGCATGGCCGGATCGATCATGTCGGGACGGTTCGTGGCGCCAATCACGTAGACGTCCTTGCGGCCCTCCACGCCATCGAGCTCCGTGAGGAGCTGGTTGACGACACGCTCACTGCTCGGGTTGGCGCGGTCTGAGCCACGGCGTGGTGCGAGGGCATCGAGCTCATCGAAAAACAAGACGCATGGGGCGCTTGCCCGTCCGCGGGCGAAAACCATGCGCACGCTTCGCTCACTCTCGCCCACGAACTTGTTGAGCAGCTCCGGACCCTTGATGGAAATGAAGTTCGCGCCGGACTGGTTGGCAATGGCCTTGGCCACCAGCGTCTTGCCGCAGCCAGGTGGGCCGTAGAGAAGCACACCGACTGGCTGATCGAGGCCGAAGCGTGTGTGCAGTTTCGGGGCTCGAATGGGCTGCAGGATGCTCGTCATGAGCTCCTCGCGCACGTCCTCAAGCGCGCCAACGTCCTTCCACGACACGTTCGGGATCGTCGTGAAGCCCTCACGCAACGCCGATGGCTGCACGCGCTTGGTCGCGTCCTTGAACTCGTCGAAGGTCACGCAAAAGTCCTGCAGCGTGTCCGCCTCGACGTTCTCCTCCTGGTTGGTCTCCTTGAGCTCGAGAAACTTGCGGCGGATCGCGAGGATGCAGGCCTCCTTGACGAGCAAGTGCAGGTCGGCACCGACGAAGCCTGGCGTCATGTTCGCCAGCTCGAAAAAGTCCACGTCTCCGGCCAGATTGACCTTGCTGCAGATGATCTTCAGGATGCCCTGGCGCTCGTCGATCGAGGGAATGCCGAGCGAGATCTCGCGGTCGAAGCGGCCAGCGCGGCGCAGCGCGGAGTCCAGCGCCTCGGGGCGATTCGTGGCACCCATGACAATGACGACCTTGCTGAACTGGCGCCACGCCTGCGAGACCTGGTCCATGCACGTGAGAAGCTGACCCACAATGCGGCCCTCCATGCCGCGCTGCGCATCCTCACGGCGGCCGGCGATGGTGTCGATCTCGTCAATGAACACAACGCTCGGCGCGGCCTCGATGGCATCCGTGAAGAGGTTCCGCAGTTTCGCCTCACTGTCGCCGCTGATGCCGGAGACGATCTCGGGCGCGGCGACGAAGAAGAGCGGGACTTGCAGGGTGCCAGCGATGGCGTGCACGAGCTTGGTCTTGCCGACGCCGGGTGGTCCGTGAAGGAGAACGCCACACGGTGGATCGGCGCCGAGTCGGTTGAAGAGGTGTGGCATGCGAATCGGCAGTTCAATGAGCTCCTTGATGACGGGAATCTCCTTCGCGAGGCCGCCCATGTCATCGAGGGTGATCTTGGGAATGACACCGAGCTGCTCCTCGCCACCGTCTTCGCCCTTTTTGCCCTTCTTGGAACCGTCGCGGTCCTTCGCCTCGCGCTTCCCGCCATCATCTTCGTCGTCGCGCGGTCGCTTGTTTCCGCCACCTCCGGAATTCCCCTGGTACCCACTACCACCGCCACCACCACCGTTGCGGCGGTAGCCGTTCGGCGTCTGACGCGCCATCTGCTTCAGCTTTCCCTTCATGCGATCACTCATGTCAGACATGACGAAACCACAAAAAGTAATAGAGTTCGGCTGTTGCTCACTATCCAGATGTACACAAAGAGAAGGGAAAAGAGAAATGAGGGGGGAGAACAGAAAGAAGTCAGGTATGCGTAGTTGGCAAGCGTCTGAAAGATAAGACCGAAATAAGCAAGTGCGCAGTTCGCTCTGTGGGTGCGAATGGTGCCAACACTATCGATCGCTAATGCTCACGCAAAGAGTAAACAGCGAGAGAGAGGCGCACAGACACAAAGCTGCACGGGGCTGCATGACCAGGTCAACACAAACAGGAGGTGCGAGTTGATGCGTACCAGAAAAAAAATGCCACACCGGAATCGCTCCGCTATGCGCGACGGTCAGGCAGAACTCACCACGCGACCCATACTGAGACCATACGAATGAGTGATGACTTGCGATTGTTTTTTTTTGTTATCTTGTTTTGTTTGGAGCGAGATGTTCTGATGGTTTTCTTTTCTCGTGCGTGGTAATATGTGAAACAGACCTCTGCGTGGTGGTGGTACACCCCCTTCAAGGTCTGTTCTGCTGTAAAGAAGTGAGTCGTTCGGCAGCCATGCCGCGGAGACGACAGGTTATCAGACGCGACTTAGCGCCACTGCACATCCGCGAGTGTCTTACCCTCCTGGAGGAGATCCCACAGTGGGGACATCTCACGGAGACGCTCCACCTGCGCCGCGCACTCCTCAATCGTGAGGTCAACCTCCTTGGCGGTCGTGAAGCGGCTGATGCCGAAGCGAAGAGACGTGTGCGCGTTCTCGGCGTCCACACCCATCGCACGCAGCACGTAGCTCGGCTCGAGCGAGGCGCTGGTGCAGGCGCTGCCGCTCGACACCGCGATGTCCTTCATGCCCATCAGCAGGCTCTCGCCCTCGACGCAGGAGAAGCTGATGTTCAGGCTGCCCGGCAGCCGGTGCTCGAGATCGCCGTTGACGACCAGGTGCGGCAGGCGCGTCTGCAGGCCGTCAAGGAGTCGGGTGCGCAGCTTGAGGCAGTGCGCGCTGTCACGTGCCATCTCCTTCCGGGCCACCTCGCACGCGGCGCCCATGCCGACCGCAAGCGCCGTCGCGACCGTGCCGCTGCGAATGCCGCGCTCCTGGCCGCCACCGCTGACCGGCGAGCGCAGACGCACGCGCGGGCGACGACGCACATAGAGAGCACCGCAGCCCTTGGGGCCGTACACCTTGTGCGAGGACATGGACATGAGGTCGATGTTGTCCGTCTCAACGTTGAGGGGCACCTTGCCGAGTGCCTGGGCGGCATCCGTGTGGAACAGCGTCTTCTTCTTGTGGCAGAGTGCTCCAATGTCGCGCAGGGGCTGCAGCACGCCAATCTCGTTGTGCGCCGCCATGATCGAGACGAGGCACGTCGTGGGGCGAATGGCGTCCTCCAGCACCTTGAGATCGACCAGGCCGTTCTTCAGGACAGGCAAGTAGGTCACTTCGAACCCCTCCATCTCCAGCGCACGGCACGACTCGAGCACGCACTTGTGCTCCGTCTGCAGGGTCACGATGTGGCGCTTCTTCGCCTGCTGGTACTTGGCAACACCCTTGATGGCGATATTGTTGCACTCTGTCGCGCCGCTGGTGAAGAAGACTTCCTTGGGGTTCGCGCCAATGAGGTCAGCCACCTGCTTGCGCGCCGTTTCGACGGCCTCCTCTGCGGTCCAGCCGTAGCTGTGCGTGCGGCTGTGCGGGTTGCCGTAGTCTTCGCTCATGTACGGCAGCATCGCATCCAGCACACGCGGGTCCATTGGCGCCGTCGCCTGGCTATCCAGGTAGAGCGGGCGTGTCGCGGGGTGAGCTGCAGAACCAGCCGCAGCCACAGCAGCGGCCGCGGCAATGCCAGAGCCAGCCTGGCCACCCACAGCGGCGCACATCAGACGAGAGATACGGAACATTGCGCACCCTCAGACACACACGCGCACAGCAACAAACAACAGTGAAAGAAATGCTTGGGGTTTTGTGAGCCGAGATTGGGAGTATTCAACAAACGGGAGATGCGGTATAGTTGGTCCACGTGTGAAGAGAACGCAGCAAGCGAGAGTGTAGCCTTTACAAGCACACACACGACACGGGAGTCAGAAGAGAAAGAAAAAAAAAAGAAAAAAGGCTGTGAAAGACAGGCGGGCCGAACGACGTACACGCGCGCACACACAGAGTTACCAGCTGTGTTGTGGTGGTAGTGGTTATTGGTATAACGGTGGCAATATGTAAACAAAAATAATGGCTAAACGGAGCCGGCAAGACGTTTGCAGAAACGGCGAGGACGAGGAGAGAGGGGGGAGCAAGGCACTTGCGTTGAGTTGACTCATGTTTGGTGTCACAGTGAAAAAGCCAAGAAGTGGCATGAGAGCGAGTCAGGGGCGGAAGGGCGAGACGTTGTTGGGGAAGAAAAGGGAAAGAACAGTGAGGATTTCAAAAACTCGTACCCCAAGCGACACGGATGAGCCGAGAACTGTGCGTTGGAGGGAGAGGCGGACTGCAGATGCGCGCGTGCGCACGTGCTACCTTATCTTGTAGGCTGTGCCATCAGTGCATCATCTCTGTCGAACGGGCAGTCCCAAGAAAAAGAGGAAGCTCCAGGACGCTCTGTTTCACACTTCAACTGTGTGTGTGGGGGGGGGTGTTTTGTTTTGTTTTTGTTTTTGGTGTTGTCACATTACGTGAATAAAAAGTCATCAAATCCTGTGGTCCATCACAACCACAACGGCCACGAAGAGAGAGGGGGGGAAAGAGAAACAGGCAACAGCAAGCCAATGACTCCTGCTCGTTGTGGTTACCAGAGAAGCTCTGAGCCGTCCGCGTCAGGCGCCTCAGAAGCGGTTTTCTTGGCCTTCTCGAGAAGCTCCTCGGGAGTGCGGATAATGCGCTTCCCCGCAGCGTTGTACCACGCCTGGAAGGGATCATACAAGCCCATAGAGCTCACCACGTCCCGCACAGCCGTCATGAAGTGTGTTGCCGTGTCATCGTCATGGACCAAAGCAGGCGTCCCGTGACCGTCATTGCCACCGTTGCTGTCATTGCTGATATCCACAGCGAAGGCGCCCGACTGAAGCGCCATCTGCGTCACGCGCAGAAAGTCCTTGTAGCTGAGGGTCGTTGGATACACGTCGGCCAGTGCCACCGCCAACGTCGAGTCAGCATCGTCGACAATGTGCAGGTGTGCCAGTGCGCGACGCATGCCACGCCGTGCCACGAGGTGGAGGGTGACGGACAGGTCAGCGTTCAGGCCCTGGATGACGTTCTGCTTGGTGAAGGTCAAGATGAGCAGCCGCGTGTTGTTGCGCCTTGCCGCCCCGGTGCCAGGCTGGGTTGCGTCGGGCTTGACGAAGAGGTCAGCGTGGCGGTGCACAGGGTCATTCTGCGGGGACAGCGCTGGTGAGACCGCGCGCGAGTGAAGGAAGGTGCGGATCATGTTCTCCAGCCGGGTCAGAGCGTACGCGTGGCCGCGGTACCGTGCGACGAGGTCGTCCATGTCATCAATGACGACAACGTTGAGTCCGCCCGACTTGGCGGCACTGCTAAAGGCCTGCTGCACAAGTGAGAGGCTCGACTCCATGTCCGGCGTCTCAGCGAGTCGCTGGCCGGATAGGAAGTGCACGCCTGCCACATCGGGCACACTCTGCACAAAGTGACGCGCGACCGCCGTCTTGCCACTACCAGCTGCGCCAAAGACAGAGACTGCGGCGCCAAACGCGGCGTCGCCCTCGCCGGATTGGAAGCGAAGCCACGGAAGCTGTGCCGGAGTCGCGGAGAGACGAAGGCGGTTGGTCACGTTCACAACAGCCTGTGTGCTTCGCTCGAGCGTGCCATCGTGGTCGACAAGATCGGACCGCTCGTCGGCCCACGAGCTCGCGCTTTCGGCCCCGTTGTCACGCTTGCTGTCTCGCACTTCCCTCACCGCCTGCGCGAATTCCCGCGCCGTGACGTGAAACGACGCGCCGTCTGGCGTCCCGGCGGCGGAGGGATCACGGACGACGTTCTGACGGTAGCGGAGCAGGCTGTGGCTCGTCGCAGCACGCACGACGCCCGCGATGTCAGAGCCCGAGAAGCCTGCCGTCTGCGCCGCCAGGTGGGACAGATCGACGTCGCTGTCGAGAAAGTCGCTCTGGCGGAGTCGCTCGGTGTGGATGAAGAAGATCTCCTCGCGAGCGGGCTGGTCCGGCGCGGGCACCTCAATGAGCACCTCAAAGCGACCTGGACGGAGCAGCGCCTCATCCACGGCGTCCAGGCGGTTGGTGAGGCCAATGACGAGGATGTCGTTGCGTGTCTTGACGCCATCCATGAGCGACAGCAGCGCGTTCGTGACGCCGTCAAACACGGCTTTTGCGGAGCTCTCGTCCTCGGAGTGTCCGCGGCGGCGGAACAGCGCGTCGAACTCGTCAATGATGAGGACGTGCAGCGGGGGTGTCGCAGCGGCAGCGGCAGCAGCAGGGTCACTGCTCTCGTCCTGGGCAGCGCTCCTCGGTTGATGGGCACCGTGCTCCACGTCCTCATCCTCCTGCCGCGCCGTCGCACCGAGCTCCCGGCCTTCGAAGAGATCGCGCAGGTTCTTCTCCGACTCGCCAACGTACTTGGACAGGACGTCGCCGGCGTTGACGATGGTCATGCGTGTGTTGGGACCCAGGAGACGCACGAGGCCACGCGCCACGAGCGTCTTGCCGTTCCCAGGAGGGCCGTACAAAATGACGCCGCGCACGTGTTGGAGACCAAGGGCACTGGTGATGGGAGTCAGCGACGGCAGACGCGAGAGGAACACGCGGCGATAGAGCTGCTGCAGCTCCTCCTTGAGGCCGCCGACACCCAACTCGGTGCGCCAAATGTCATCCGCTTCAGGCGCACCAGGTTGAGACGGCGCGTACAGGCGCTCGAGGGTGTCGAGGACGGGTGATGCGGCCTCTTTGGTGTCAGCCTCGTGTTGGCCGACTTCGCCGCTCTCCTCGGTGGGCGACGCGCCAACAGTGATGGAGCCGTCCTTGCCGTACTGCACGGTCACGGTTGCGCGCTTCAGAGGTGTCGTCAGGTCGACCTCCAACGCGCGTCGAAGAACGCTGACGAGGCGGCCCTTCCACATGAGCTTCGCGTCCATCCACACCGGGTACTGCCGGGCACGCGCGAGGAAGTCTGTGCGGGTCTCCTCATCTTCTGCCTCGAGGGCCTCGATGGACGGGCGCGGCAACGTGCAGGTGAGCAGTTGCGACGGGAACAGTGACGACGGCGCCACGGACTGGCACGTCAGCTGCGCGGTCTTTTCCTTTGCAGCGGTAGCACTGGTGCCAGCATAGCCGGGCTCGTCCTCGAAAATCGAGGGCAGCAGGCTCTCCTCGAAGACAACGCGCAGATCCGGTGCGGAGCCATCCTCGTTGTGGGGAAAGTGCATGCCACGCAGGGTAATGTGCTCCACACTCTGACCTCCCACGAAGCACCGCGATGTGCTCCGCAGCGGGGTGGAGTCTCCCGCACAGCCCTTGACGTACACAATTTCCACAACCGCATCGCTATGACTGCCGTTTTGTGCTGCGAATGCAGAGACAGCGGACGTGCAGAAGATGAATAGCGCGAGAACAGCAATCGCAACGGTGCCGAGGCGCCGAGGCAATGCTGCCCTTTCAGTACGGCGGAAGTAGTGCATTCTTGGAAGGCTTTTTTTTCTCCCAGACACGCGCTCAATCGATGAGGATGAACACCAAAGCAAGGCAAAGCAAAAAAAGAAAAGAAATGAGCAAATAGTGCGTCAGATTCCGTCGCTCCTACGTTAGTTGACTGAAACGAGTATGTGGGGCGAGTCACCGCTACGACGCTACAACAAAACGGAAAGAAAGGATGATGAGAGCGGTGCGTGCACCTTGACAAATAAGGAGGGGCGAGGAAGAGAGCGCAGAAAGAAAGTGATGCAGGTAAGGAGTGTGAGAGTGAGGGACGAGGAATGGAGAGTCAGAGTAGGGAGTGCTGGAGTCGCGATATTCCAGCCACGGGCCTTCGTTGTATGAAAGAAATGAGACGGCGTGGGTGGCAAACAAAGATCTGATGTCTCCTTCTTGGGGAGAGGGGAGGGACGTGATGCGAGAACCTCAGCTCCCATTTGCACAGAAGCACAGGGAAAACAACGGAGGCATTGTTGTTGTTGTTTTCGGTTTCCTGTTTGTGTGTTGTTTCGTTGAGCGATCTGATTTCTGTTTTTGCAATCGCACTGGTGGTTAGGTACAACGAGTGTGAGGGGGACACAAACGGTCTCTCCATCGCATGGTCTGAGAGGTACAAGGAAGAAAAAGAAACAGAGAAGGGAAACTCATGAATCAAAACGAGGGGAAAGAAACAGAGAACGCAAAGAACTGAAACGTCATGAAGTCTTCTGAAAAGGGAAGCGAACGAGAGAGAGAGAGAGTGAGAAGGTCGAGAGCAAACAAACAAAAACATGGAACGGGGATCCATCGCGTTTACGTATTGCTTTCTGCGAGTGAGTGGGTGTTTTTATGCGTCATCGTCTGAGGGGGCGAGATGCTGGATGCGCATCATCAAGTCGGCGGCAAGCCGGTGATCCTTCAAGAACGCAATGGCAAACTGCGCGTACAGCTCCAGCGTGGGGCGATGACTGCGATTCAGCTGCAGTGCCCGCTCAAAGCACTCTTGCGTGGAGTCGATCATGGCCCGCAGGTGGGGAGAGACGCGCGTGGCCGTGCCTTGCTTCGCGGCGCCGAAGTCGCGCTTCGACTCTTCCTTCTGGAGACGCGTGCATTCCTCGACCAGCACACCGCAGAGTTCACGGACGGCCTCGAAGCTGTGAGGGTTGAGCTCGTACGCCTTGCGCAGCGCAGGGACGGCCAGCTCAAAGTGATTTTTGCGCGCTGCGTAGAAGGTGCCGAGGCTCAGGTGGTTCGCCGCGCTGTTCGGCGACAGCTCAACCGCTTTCCGGAAAAGCTGCTCGGCCTTGTCGAAGATGCGGGTGTTCACCTCCTTGTCCACGTACGCGGTGCGCGACGCCGCCGCGGCCCAGACGAAGTGTGCGTACATCTTGCACGTCTGCTCCGACGTGGGCTCGAGCTTGAGGGCCTGCTCAAAGTGGTACTCCGCCTTGAAGGGGCTCGGCATCACGCACGCCAGGAAGTTCGCGTACATGCCGTGCGACTGCGCGTTCTGTCCGTCACGCTCGACGAAGGAGCGGTAAACCACCTCGGCAGTCGCGTTCTGCTGGTCGTCGAAGCTGCCGCACAGGAAGTTGGCGTAGCACTGCGTGCGCGGTACGTCAGCGTCAGAGGTGCCGAATGCACGGGCGTAGTACTTGCGAGCCAACGCGTGGAAGCCGCAGTCCAGGCACAGCTTCGCGTAGTTCACCGTCAGCGACGGCTCCGACGGGAAGCGGCGGAGGGCCACCTTGTACATGTTGTTCAGCAAACGTGGGTTGTTGAAGCGGGTCTGCACGGTGTAGCATGCCAGGCTGGCCGCCTCGCTGCTCGCGGTGAGCGCGACACCCTCAAGCAAAGCCGCCTCAATCGACGCGAGCAACTGCAGGTCAGTGACATTCTCATTCGCAGTCGTGGTCGTCGTCGCCCACACGTGCGCAGCCGCAGTCGGCTGGAGAGAGCGGAGCAGGTGCTCCAGCACGGTGCGCCGTTCGGGAAGGGTCATGTGGTCCCACGGCTCGGAGACGCCAATGCGCGCGAGCCGGGTGTACAGCGCTGCGTTCGACTCGGCCTCCTCCGCGAGAAGCGGCGCCGCGTACTGGGCGGCCTTGTGGTAGTTGCCCACCTTGAGGAAGAAGTCCGTCACGACCTCGTGCACGTCGTTGAACCCGGGCACCAGGGCGGCGGCCTTCTCGTAGAGGCTCTCGATGGTGCTCAGCTCGGACGGAGACTTGAGGGCGGCGTAGTTGACAAGCACAATGGCAAACTCCATGTTGAACTCGGGGCTGCCCTCCACCGCCGCGCTCGTGCCGATTTCGTACGCGGCCTTGTACAGCTCCTCCGCGTCTGCCGCGAAGCCGTTCTGCTGGAAGAAGAAGGCACCGCGGCTGAGCGCAACGACGCTGCTGAGGTAGTCCTTCGCGGTGGGGCCCGGCAGCTCCGAGCGGCCCTCGGCCAGACGGGCATCGCGGTCCGCCTGGTCCACGACACGGCGCGTCACGATGATGCTGGCGGCGCGTCTGAAGACGTCGGCGATGGCGCGCATGTTCACCTGCAGGTTCGCCAGCCCGTCCATGCGCAGCTGATCATCTGGGTCGAGAAGCGCGAGGAACGCGGCGAAGGTGGAGAGCGCAGCGGGGTCGTGATCGCCGCGCACCTCGAGCACGGCACGCAGCAGGACAGTCCCCATGCGCTGGTTGCCGAGTTGGTAGCAGCAGAGGGCGAAGCCGTGCGCGATGCGGTGGCGCGTTTCGTTGTCGAGCATCTCCTCGGGCAAGAAGAAGAGGTAAAAGTACAGGGCGAGCTGCTTCACCTTTTCGTCCGTGTGGCGCATGAGGTTGATGAGCTTCACGTACGACGGCACCAGGTTCGCCCCGACAGCGGCCTCCAGCTCAATCAGCTGGTACTGCCCCTCCACGGCAGCCTCCCAGTCCTTGAGGCGTTCGCAGCAGCGCACGTAGTTGGTCAGTGCCCAGTGGACCGTGTCCGGCGAGAGCACAGACGTCACCGCACTGCTCGCACTAGTGGCGCCGCTGCCGCTCCTGACGTTGTTGCTGTGTGTGCCAAGACCCTGCTTGAGGTCCGTTGCGTTGCGGCCAAAGATGCCCTGCAGCGCACTCTGGTAGTGGAGCTTCGCGCGCGCGTGGTCACCGACGTGCACCTGGTAACAGTGTGCCAGGTGCACCTCGACATCCTCGGCGACGAGCGACGCCATTCGCTGCTCCGACGTGAGCTGGTTGAACGTCGTGTCGTCGGCGGCCGACTGCGCGCGCAGCATCTCGATCGCCACGTTGTAGTGTGCGAGGGCCTTGTCCACGAGGTTGACGGCCGCGAAGAGGTCAGCGAGTTTCATGTGCACCCACGCCGAGATGCAGGCGACACCAGCGCGCCGCAGCAAAGTACAGGCCGCCTCGAGCGGACCCAGTGCTTGTGCAGTGCGGTCCACATCGTGCAGGGTGAGTGCGAGATCGACGAGTGCACCTGCGGCCCGCACGGCGGCACGCGTGACGGCGGGTGACGCAGGCACGCTGTCCTCGCCTGCCTCCTGCGACGCCGTCTGTGCGCCAGCCGCACTGAGAACCTCCTCGGCATCCTCACAGAGTGCCGTCGCGCTTGTCTGCAGGTACAAGAGGGCCACCTCGGGCTGGTGCATCTTGTACGCGAGGACGCGACCGAATTCGAGCATCACCTGCTCACTGTCATCCATCGCCAGGTCGACGAGTTGGTCGAGGTAGTCCTCGTACATGTTCTGCCCCGCCTCGAGCTGCTCGGCCCCCACGTAAAGCCGTGCGAGTGTCAGCTTGGCGCGCAGCTGCTCCTCTTTCGCCGCGCCGCGCGACTGCAGAAACAAGAGCTGGGCGCGACCCTGCGAGATGGCCTGCTGCACGCGCTCGCGATCGCCAAAGAACAGCTTGACCTCCTCCAGCACAAAGTCGTCGGAGAACGGGATCGAGAACGACCGGCCAGGGACCACCTGGCGCCGCTCAGTGCAAGGGAAGCGCTGCATCGTCGCGACAACGGCCAAATACTGCTCCGCCGCGCTCCAGTAATGCTGCTCCGCGGCGAGTGCGTTGCCCAGCAGAATGCGCACAAACAGCATGCCCAGCTGCTGCGCCACGACTGAGCCTTGTGCTGGTCCCGCCGTCTCTTCCGCTCCGTCTTCAGCGGTACTGCCCATCTGCGCCGAGACGCGCAGGGCCTCCTCGAAGAGGTGCGCCGACCGCTGGCACTCAAAGTTGACGAGGCAGAAGGCGCCGTAGTTGACGAGGACGAGCGTGTAGAGCGAGAGAAACTGTGTCGAGTGCTGGCTACTGCTGATCGGGTCGTTGTACCGCTGGCGGACCGTGTCGTAGAGCGACGCGTACGCCTCGAACGTGCCCTTTTCAATGGCGAGTGTGAGCTGCTTCTCCAGCTCGCGCAGCGTGCCGTGGAAAGGGAGGCGTGACCAGGACGAGAGCTTGTCCTTGCACTGCGTGGCGAGCTCCATCAGTCGATCGACTGTGTGGATCGCGGAAAGGTACGACTTGAGGTCGCGTGTTGAGCGCTGCTTCACGGAGAGTGGTGCGGAGGCTGAAGGCGCGGCGGCGGCGGCCCCCACAGTCAGTGGCTCCACAGCAGCGGTGGCCTCGACGGCGGCGCCGTGCGCAGGCGACGCGCCGATGCCGAACTCCAGCGTACCACTCGTGTTGAGCTGTCCCTCCTCTGCGCCGGCAAACTGCGCCAGGAGGATGTCCTCGGCTGTCACTGCCCGCTCGGTCGCAAGGCGACGACGGATAGCGGAGCGCGTGGTCGTCGTGGTGGCCGCGCGAGACTGCGGTGACTTGCGCCTTCCTTCCCGGCCGCGTTTCTTTGTCGATGGTGAGCTGGAGGATTTGCGCACCTTCTTTTCGCTCTTTGCCGCCGCCGTTGGCGCGGGGGAGTGCGAAGATTGACTCGTGGAAGCGCCAGTTGCGGCCGACGTGGTGGCAACTGGTGCGACCGTGGACGCGGCTGCGTTCATGGCAGACGAGTACGACGCACGACTGACTGTCAACGCACTTGCCGACACCACACTCCATCGCACCGGCGCTGAGAGCGACGCGGACTGACAGAGGGCCACCAGGCCCTGGCTGGCACGTGAACGAAGGTGGCGCATTCACGAAGTGCTGTGGGGAGTGAGGAAGATTGTAAAGTGTCTTCTCTAAATAAAGAAAAAGAAAATCTGGTTCGAATCTAGGGCACGGGGAAGCACGCAATTTCCGGGTTAGCAGCTGTTGTAGTGTTGTCTCTTTTCTTGTGCGCCTTTGTTGTTGTTTCTTTTTGTTTGTTTAAAGGATGAAGGTGTCACTTGTGAAATTTCAAACTTCCCGTGTTCGACAGGGAGATCGTGCAGCGGAGAATTCAACCCAAAGATATATAAAAGGGGAAAGCAAGAAGGTCACCAAGGCAGGTGAGTCTGAACGTACAGGAAAATGTTGTTCTTGATTGGGGGAAAAAAACAAAACAAAAAAGGTGGTCTCTGTGGTGTACAAAAATGGAAAGTAGAATAAAGAGTGAGTCGCTGCTTTCGCTTCGGCTGGCGTTCACTTGATTAGCTGTTGACACAGTCTTCTGTAAGTTTGCGCTCTTGGCGTGAAAGAACCGTCACAAAATGCGACGAAGAGTGGCAAAAGGAAAAAAAAACGTAAACGGCGAGAACGTGGAGAAAAGAAAGCTGAAAAGCCCTTTTCACGTGACCGCTTGGTGGTTGGTCTGTCGAGCCGCCGTGGCAGAGGACAAGGGAAAACGAGAAGGCAAGTCGAAAGACCTGATGAGGAGGGACTGTTCTTCACAACGGAAAAACTGAACGCATGTGTGGGTGAAGAGCGAAAGAACGAGAAAAGGAAAGAAAAAGAGTCGGTGAGGGAAGTCGACGGGGCAGGGTGCAGAAAGTGAGGTGTACGTATGGAGAGGAAGCCATTGAAGGGATGAATCAGACGATGAGGGATTCCGCGACGCAGCCACTTGCTGTTGTGAGGGGAAGGAAGATGGTCGTGACGCGGATTGCAACGCGGACACATTTGTGGGCATTGGCTGTCCCTGTGTACACGCATCGAGAGAGAGAGAGAGAGAGTAACACGCCAAAGAAAAAGCAATGTGTTGCGAAGAGTTGGGCTCGTATCTCTTGTTGTTTACTTGTGTATGTGTGTGTGTGTGTTTGTGTGAAAAAGGAAACGGGGAGGCAACAAATATGGAAAGGGGAACCAAAGAAAACAGACATCAACGGACTGTTAGACATTCCTGTGGCTTTTCAAAGTGATTTTTGTGTTCCTTTCACTTGGATTTGCGCGTTTTCTTACTCTTCTTTCGACGAGACTTGGACTTGCTCTTCTTCTTGCGCGGCGCGGCAGGTTTGCGTTTCGCCTGGGCAGAGGAGGATGCCGGGGTTGCGACCGCCTGGACAGTCGTTCCCTCCTCCTGTTCTTCCTCCTCCACTTCCTCAACCTCCTCGACCTCTTCGGCGTCCGCCTTGGCAGTTTCCTTGGGTGGGGCTGCAGTGACCGGTAGCGGCGCTGTCGACGACTGATGCACGTGCGACGTGCTCTTGGCAACAAAGAAGGAGCCTGTCACATTGCCCGTCTCTGACTGAAAGGTGCCGCTGCGTGTGCCGCTGGTCACTTGTGACTGA
Organism: Wallacemonas sp. MBr04; assembly: GCA_030849635.1. Classification (NCBI taxonomy): domain Eukaryota; phylum Euglenozoa; class Kinetoplastea; order Trypanosomatida; family Trypanosomatidae; genus Wallacemonas; species Wallacemonas sp. MBr04. The sequence goes on from JASANR010001577.1 coordinate 164,265, forward strand.
AACGATCGGTCAGCGGAGGTGGTGGTGTGCGTTGACACGCGTACGCGCTCGTCCACGTTGAGGTCGCCGATCTTGCTGCTGCGGTCGCCGACGCCGTAACGTCCCTCCGTGTGTGCACCCGTGACAGGGTCGCGCACGTTGACCTGGCCGACCTTGTAGGTGCCGCTCTCGTCACCAAACGTGCGACTCGTAGCGGTGCCTTGGAGGCGAGATGCCGCCGCACCCGCCGCACCGACAGCAGCTGCTGCTACCGTCGTCGCTGCCGCGGATGGGATGCGGCCGAAGATCTCGGACGCAGAGACACGCTGCTCGCTCGGCGCCTCGGCCTCCTCGACCTCCTCAATCTCCTCCAGCTCCTCCAGTTCTTCGGCCTCTTCCGCGCCATCTTCGCCAACCTCTTCTGCCTTGGTCGTCTCAACGGCCTTGTCCCAGTGGTCAACAACGACCTCGGGCAAGTCGTCGTCCTCGTCCTCAACAGCCACAGCGGAAGCCGTGGGAGCGGGACGTGTGATCGGCTTTTCTGCGGAAGAGGATGCTGGCTGCGTCGCAGCCTCCGGCACCTCTTCGACCTCCTCAAGCTCTTCCAGCTCCTCAAACTCCTCGACTTCTTCCCCCTCAACCGCCGCCTCCTCTTCCTCTCGGAGAGCGGTCTGCTGGTTCGCTAGTTGAGCTGGAGACTTGGTGAGTGGCACCGCTCCGGAAAGAATCGTCTCCTCCACATCGCCGTCATCCGCGGCCAGTTCTGCCTCCTCGTCACCAACCAGCGCGTCAAGGTTGATTTCTTCCAACACGCCTTGCGGTGCACCGTCCACGGCCGAAGCACCCACATCCGCGTCGTGTGACAGAGCGAAGTCCTGTTCATCTTCGAGCTCCGCGACGTCCTCCTCCTCCTCGAACTCCTCGAACTCCTCAAGAGGGACGTCCGCCACCTCCACCTCCGTCACCACCGTCGCGGCTGCGGCTGCGGCAGCAGCAGCCAAACCGGCCTGCGCGCCAATCGCCGCACTGGCAGCGGCAACGAGGTCCTCGTACCGACTGGACTCGCCTGTCGTGGCGGCGGCAGCGGGCTGGCTCGGCGGCGACGCGGGCGAGGCGCGAGCCATTTGACTGCGGTACTGCGTGCGCGGTGCCGGAGTGTCTCGGGGAGACGACACGCCCGCATCCGCGACGGCGGCGGCACGCGGCGGGTGTGACGCCCGGCGATCGAGCCACTCGCGCTGACGTTGCAACGACTCGCGCTTCTCAGCTTCGTGGAATCGATGCTCCATCGTGAAAAGGTCGCGGAGGGAGCTCTCGAGGTGGTTGATCAACAGCACCAGCTCCGCGTCCTTGAGTTCCACACGGATACGGCGGCGATCATCGGGGTTGTAGACGGAGCCGAGCATCGGGTCGGACTCTGCCTCTGCGTCGTGGCCAGTCACGCCGGCGCGGCTCTCCTCCTCCTCATCGAGGGCTGGAATGGACTTGGTCGTGAAGCTTCCAGTGAGCACAAAGTCAGACAGTGGTGTTGCTGCGCCGGTCGATGGGCTGGCGTGCTTGGACGGCGCGGAGCGCTTCTTGGGAACGGCTGGCGCGAGGCTGAGGTTCGCGTACTCACGGTCAATGCTGATACCCTTGGGAGCCCACCCGTGGAATACGGAAAGAAGCTGCGCAACATTGTACGGCCTCAGGAAGAGGCGACCGAACATGTAATCCTCGTCCGTGTAGTCGCCCAGAGAGCTGCCACCCGCTTCCAGTGCGTCAAAATTTGTGGACACGGCACCGTCCCCGAGTCCGACCTCACCACCAATCAGTGGCGTCTCAGGCGGCTCCACGCTGACAACCAGGTGTCGCGGCCGGCTGCTGCGATACTCCCACTTGAGGCTCGCCGGGTACCCCGATGCGGGCACCGCCTTCGCGCCTGGTCGTGTGCCGTCGTCGTCGTAGATGGTGATGGGGATACGATACTCGCGAATGAAGATCGTGCGCTGCGTGCATGCGAGAGCGCCGACCAAAAACGTCGTCGCGGCACGTCGCTGCAGCCCCACGCCTCCACGAAACGCCGAACTGCGCAACATGTACGCCGGTAAAACACGGAGAGTGTCAAAAAAAAAAAAGGCAAAAAAAAACAGGAGTGCACCACGGTAGTGCAAGCTTTGAAAATGGTTCAACAAGTCAGACGCTGACACAGTAACGGGACGATGTCGAGAGCACAAGACACAACACGACGGTACACTGCCGCTCGCACGAAAAGAGTAGAGGATGTGTTGGGGAAAAGAGATCAGGCGTAAAGTTGAGGTGGAGACTGAGTTGTTGTGGTTTGCACACGTTGCGTTTGGAGTTCACCAGCCCATCATTGGGTCCTGCGCGCGCTCTCTCTCCCTTCCAGGCGGAGAATGTAAGCTGCAAAGTGGGCGGGTAAGTGACCAGAGGAGAAGCTGATTGAGCAAAGTGGAAGCTCGTGACGGAAACACCACAGACACGGGGTGTGATGCCAGGGCAAAACAGGTGAAACCGTGATCAAGAAGCGATGATCCACACGCTTCGCGTGGTATTGCTTTTGCCCACGTGATACGGATTTGGACTCATCTGATTTGGGTCATTTCAACGTGAAAACGGTACACTTGTGTGGGCATATTTGGGTAACAAAGCCAAACTCATGGCATGCGGCGAGTGAAACACCACCAAACCTAGACAGCTGCGTGCGTGTAACACCCACGCATCATCATTCAACGAAGCATCAGCAACTAACGTGGGCGGCTCTGCTGTGCCGCCGCACACATCTATGCAGTGTAGGGCAAACCGTGTTGTTTCTGGTGTCTGTATGTCTTTGTGTGTGCGTATGGGGCGGAAGCGGAGACAACCAGTACCGACAGCACCTTAGTAGTAGTCGTTCTGCCTCTGCTGGCGCTCGCCGTTGTTGCCGTTGTAGTTGCCGTCATTACGCTGATTCCGGCGACGGTTGTTGTTGTCGTTGTTGTCGTTGTTGTTCCAGTTGCGGCGGCGACGATTGTTGTTGTTGTTGTTGTTGTTGTTGTTCCCATAGTTGTTGTTGTTGTTCATGTTGTCCTGACGGCGACGCAGGGCGTCGGCGTGGCGACGGAAGCCGAAGCTCTCGGTCAGTGAGGCGTCCAAGAAGTGCTCGAGGGTGACGGCGAACTGGTTCTCGAACTGGATGCCCCAATCCTCTAGCTGCTGCGATCCATTGCGCGTGACCTGGCCCTTCAGCGAGAAGCCAGTCGCGGTCTTGTCGAAGGTCAGGTTGTACGCGCGGTTCTGCATGTGGTGCTTGGGCAGACGGCCCTCAACAACCGCCACCATCGCGGCAAGGTCCATGTGGCGAAAGCGCAGAGAGACGCGGTGCGCGGGGTCGTACTGGGACGCGACGTCGTTGGCATCCGGCTGACGAGGCCCCAGCTGCGGGAACTGAGAGATGAGCAGCTGCTTCTGGTCAACCGACACGCGGATCATGCTGCCCTGAGACGGCTCGTCGCGGATGTCGTGCACTTCGAACTTGGGCAGGGCCGCCGTTGGCAGACGGAAGCGCTGGCGGCGGCCATCATTGGCCACTTGCGATGACTGAAGGCGAGTGTTGGTGAGGAGAGCCGCAGCGGTGCCAAACACAGGCGCGCGGAGAAGAGCGAGGCGAAGCATGGTTGAACGCGTTTGTGTGTGTGTGTGTGTGTGTTCTCGTTCGTCTGACAGTCAGAGCTAAACACTACTAAAATGAGGGAGGGGATCAAAAACAAAAAAGAACGGAGCCCGAGTACAAGGGAGGTTGCTACCGGCTGTTCGTATATACGCACCGAGCGAATAAATGAAGAAAAACAAAAAATCAGGGCGAAAAGGGGACAGTGAGGCAAGACGTTTAGAGCAGAGAGTGGGAGGTTGTGGCTGAAGAGAGGGTTACAGTCATTCACTGCATCGGCGGTTGACCTGCGCTGATGTTTTTGCAGCACTGCAGTGCGGGCAAAACAAAAAAAGTGTTCACCAATGCAGTCACCGTGAATAGTGCAAGTTGGAAAAAGAAAACGCAGAACTGGATGTGCGATGTGAACAGTTCGTGGTTTCGTCTCCGTCGACACGTTGGAGCCGATCGTCAATCAAAATCTCATGACAATTTGAGGTGGTTGGAATTAGTCAAATCTTAAACGAGCAAAAGAAAACGCGGAGAACAAACAACAATGGCAACAACAGGAGTGGGAAACACCCCCGCACGGCTACGGCGATCGACGCCGTGTTAGTTTAGAGAAAGAGATGCGGTTTCCCTGGTTTTTGCCTGATCACTTCAACGCGGTCACGTCAATCCGTAGTAGGCAGAGGTGGGGGGATTCAGTTCACTTCACCGTCACAGAACGGTGCTCCAGCCGTCGTTGCCCCGCTGGAATGCGTTCTTTTTCTTCTTCTTCTTGGGCTTCTGCTCCTGTTGGGGGGCCTCCGCCTCGTCCTCTTCATTGGCAGCGCCGCCGTTGGTGCCTTCGCCGTCGGCGAGTTCGTAGCCTTCCTCACCGTCGTCGAGCTCCTCCTCTGTGGTGGTCGCATTCACGCACAGCGCCAGGGGATTCTGCTGGCGGTAGGCCGCTTCCGATGCGCAGTACTGTGCCACAAGGACGTAGTCGCCGTTGCAGCAGCGGCAGTACATGTCGTGAATCAGATCAGAGACCTCCTTCTGGCTGTCGTCCTCAATCAGGACGTGGCGCGCGCTATTGAAGAAGTCCTCAAAAAACAACTCGAGCTCGTCAGAGTAGACCTCGCCGTCCCGTAGGTGCCAGTCAAGAAGGTCTTGGTGCAGCGTTGGGAACGCCTGGGGGTCACAGTGCTGCGCGACAAGGTGCAGCGCTGTCCACTGGTTCAGCACCGCCGTAACGCCGCGCACAAACTGCTGAAACTGCTCATCGGTGGCGCGGCACGGCGGACGGATCAGGTCCTCCCCGAATGGAAATCCTGTGGTCTGCATCGTCGTCTCTGCAGGTGTCACCTGGGGGTTAGAGTGTTAGTTGTTGAAAGATGGGGATTAGTGTTAATCAGTCAGTCCTCCACGAAGGCAGCGACGAGGTCTTCGTACGGCTTCAACGTGTCGAAAGAAAGGAGAGGCAAGAGAGTAGCACGAGTATTTTGAAACGAGAACAGATGTGGAGTGCGAGTCGAAATGATGCAGGTGCCAGTATCTATGCAGTTATCAACAAGACATCGCCTAGTGAAGGGGGAGTGGCTTGCGACAGTACGAACGATTTTGTGTCGTCATTCAATCCTATTGGGTAGCAGACGTTCATGCACTGTCATCCGTGTCGGAGGTTTTCTTTTTCTTTTTTTTTTTAGCTGCGTGCATTCACTGTGTAAGTGTTGCGTCTGAATCTGTTTGAAATGGCTCGTCGAAGACAAGCCAGTGGGGAGAAGAAAAAAGGCACAGAGCAATCGAGAGAAAACGTAGCAAACGGTGCGAAAGTGCCAACAGCGCGAAACGTGACCCAAAGCTGGGTGGCATAAACCTCTCAGGAGCGGTCGGAACCGCCGAGATCAGGTCATGGAACAAGTAAAAAACAGAACAAAAAAAGGAAAGTGACGAGATGAGATGTCAGTGCACGGCTCACACCACGTTGCTGACATTCTATTCCAGTTCGATAGCTGGTCCGTGAGGAGAGGGTGCGCGCTGGCATTTCTCATTCTCAGCGGCCTCCTCCACCAGGAGTCCTGCCTGCACGACGACTCGGTAGAGATCCAGAACTGTCCCAACGCAGCAGTGAAAAGGGTTGCCGAACCCGTTCAGAATGGTCCGCGAATGCAACGGGCAACTGCGCGAGAGAGAGACACCGTCAAAGCGTGGTCGAAGAAGAGTTTCCCATTTGGGGCCCGCCACACTGGCCAGCGTGAAGATGCGGTACGGAGGAAACTGCACACCACACACAAGCTGAAACCAGTCCAAAGCGAGCTGGACATCCGCCTTGCGGGACTCGGGGGTCAAGAAGGCCACGGCGGCGCTCACACGCTCCTGGCGGCAGCACTGCGTCGCCTGCTCGAGAACCGTGGTGAGGCTGTCGCGGAGTTTCTTCGTCGCGCCTTCTGAGTTCTCTGCGGCAAGGCACACGTTTGTTCGGGACGTTGCTTCCTTCGCCGCGGCTTGCCGCATGACGACATCAAAGTCGCGCCACTTGCCCGGCGCGTCGGCACCAACCAGCTTCGGCGCCACGCCGTGCTTGTTGCTGGCGAAACGGTCCAGGAGCGCGACGCGAGCCGATTTGGCGTTTCGCGCCATGCCTCGGCAATCCACGTGTGGTGCGTACACGAGACTGCGGTCGCCGAACGCCAGCGCGTCGCGGCCGCAGAACGGGTACCTCACGAGCCGCACATAGCCCTCCACGACAGGGTTGTCCTCTGCTGGCACGGCGCCATCGTTGGGAAACAGCGGCATAAAGTCAACCAGCACGGCACATCGCTCAAGATACTCCTCGGAGAGATCTGCCGACTCGGCGACAGTGTCAACAGCAGCAGCAGCACGTCCCGCCGTTGTCGTGGTCGTGACTTGTGCTGGGAGTGATGGAGGAGACGTCGCGGAGACAGGTGACGCTGCCACGTGAATCACCAACGGGGCGTCGTCGCTGCTGTCGCTGTCGCTTTCAGATGAGTACATGTGTATGCCACTCACGCTTTGGGTAGTGAAACAGCAAGGTGAAGGCACGGCGTAGAGGTGGGAAAGAAAAACACAAGTGAGGAACGGCAGAGAAGGGAGGAGGAGGACAATCAAGGGTTGTATGGATGTGCATCGCCAGAGAAAGAAAGAGAGGGAGTCGTTGTGAGCGAACTGCTGTCGACATGTGGCGTTTCGCTGTTTGCGGGCCTGACGAAATGTCGCACAGGGACGGACCAAGACGAGCGCGCGAAAAGGAGTCTCTGCCTCCGTGTTTGTGTGTGTCTGTATCACGACATCATGCTTTGATATGTCGATTCTACGATCCACTGACACACTCGCCGATTCAACAACGATGACACAAGAGATGTGAAGGGGGAAGACAGCTACTGTACGCGCGTGTGTGCCTGACTACCATCCAGTGCTAAGGGCTGGTCTCACCGCCTCTTGTCTCTTTCTGTTGTTATTGTTGGATTATGTACATGACGTAGAGCCTGATCACAAAGAGAGAGAAGAGCGCCTCCGTCGAAAGAAAAAAGGAGAGAAAAATGTCGCTTGGACCAATGAAACGATGCCCACTGAGTCTGTCCAACCGGAGGGGGGGAGAGGGGGCAGTACGACACAACAGTCTTGCTATTGCACACAGGTATTCGTGCCGTCGTGGTTGTTGTTGTAGTTGTTGTTGTTGTTTTGTTCTTCTAGCAAACAAAAGAAAAACATCGTGGGTGACCTTGAGGTCGGTAGGCAGAGGAGATCCGCAGTGCCGTGTCTCCCTCATTGACCACGTCCACCCACCATCAGATGTCACAAGCACACACCCGCAAATGCACTCGCCTAATCGCCTCTCTGTCAGACGCCAGGAAGCTCCAGGTCGTCGTCCGAGGAGTCGTTCTTCTTCGCTTTCTCCTTCTTTCTCGGCTCCTCGTCGTCAGAGAGGCCAGTCATGTCATTGGCCAGCGACGTCCCGTTGCGACCACCGCCAGCGCGGCGCCCGGCAACAGGCGTGTTGGCGTCTTCGCCCTTGTCGGCATCGTCCTTGTCCCCATCCTTGTCATCGTCGCTGGAAGAGCCGCCCTCGATCTCCTTGCGCTCCGCCTTCTTCATCTGCTTGAACCACTCGTTGGCCTCCTCGACCAGACCGGCGTCCTTGCACAGCTGCACGAGGTACTTGAGGCACTCCACGTTGTCAGGGTACTTGCGGTGTGTCTGCTCGTACAGGCGCTTCGCCGTGACAATGTCACCACGACGGCGGTGGCACGAGGCGACCATCAGCTGCCACTTCACCTCGCTCGGCTGGATCTGCGAGGCACGCTCGAAGAACTGGGTGGCCTTGTCGTACACCTCGTTCTTCACAAAGTATGCACCAAGCCACGAGATGACGTCCATGTTCACCTGGTAGTACCGGTATGCCTCGAGGTAGTAGTGGAAGGCCTGCGTCTCGTCGCCGTCGCGGGCGTAAAGGGAGCCGAGGCGGGCCAGCGCGTTCGGGTCCGTCGGGACGCTCACGATGAGGCGGTTGAACCACTCCAACGCGCTGTGGTCGCCGACAACGTCGTTGATGTCGGCGATCTGGTAGACGACCTCGCTACTGTCCACGAGCGACTGCACACGCTTGAACATGCGGACCGCTTCCTCGTACAGGCCCAGCTGCTTCGCTGTGAGGCCCAGGTTGTAGATGGCCTCCACATTGTCGGCTTCCACCGCGAGCGCCTTGTTGTAGTACTCCTTTGCCTGTTCCAGCTCGCCCTTGGTGAACATAAAGTTCCCCTTGTTCACGAGCGCCTTGGCGTTGTACTGATCCGACTCGAGGCTGAGGTCGCTGTACTTCTCGCCGCTGTCGTAGTCGCCCTCGAGAAAGTAGAGGTAGGCGAGGTTCGTGGCGGCACGCGCGCGCAGCTTCTTGTCCTTCTTCTCGAACGCCTTGAGGCCGCTGATGGCGTCCTGATAGCGCTTGTGCTTGAGGTAGTTCAGGTACTTGCACATCTCCAGCTCGCTCGCGACGTGCGATGTCGGGTCGCGCATCTCGTACTGCCGCAGACGCTCAATGAGGAAGTCGTACCCGACGCGCCAATCGTTGTCCAGCGCCGGGGCGATGAGCCGGGCCGCCGTCATGATGCACTTGAGGAACTGGTTGCGGCGCTCCTTCAGCTCCACCTGCAGCCCATCCACGACGAGCACATCCTTCTTCTCCTCATCCTCGTCGAGGTCGTCGTCTTCGTCGACGCCCGCCAGACGGCAGTTGAGCATCTTTGTGAAGGTCGACTTCATCTTCTCCTTCTCGCCCAGCGCGTAGTAGCACAGCAGGAGGTTGAAGCCGGCCTTGATGTCGCCGTTGCCCTCGAGAATTGACTCGTAGCTGTTCACTGCGTCGCGGTACTGACCCATCTTGACGTACGTGTTGCCAATGTTGAGGAACAGCTTGTAGCGCAGCTCCTTACCGGCGGCGGGGGTCTCGTCCAGGCACTGGCGGTACATGCGAATGGCCAGGAGGTACTTTTTCTGCTCCGCGTAGATGTTGCCCATGTTGACACGCAGGCGCGTGGCCTGGGGAAACTGCGCGTTGTGCAGGATCAGGTTGTACGTGTTGAGGGCCTCGGTGTACAGCTGGTGGTTCTGGTACTGCACAGCGAGGTTGAAGTGGACGGCGTAGGTGAGGTCGACGTTGATCTGGTCGGCCAGGCCGTTCTGCTCGCGCTCGCGGCAGAGTGCGCGCTCCTTCTTGCCCGCCTCCTTGGCCTTCTCCAGGGCCGCACCGTAGTCCTTCTGCAGGGCCAGCATCGCGCTCTCCTCGATGAGGACGTGTACCTGGCGCTCCATCTCCATGCACTGCTCCTCGGGGCTGTTCTCACTGCGCTTCTTCAGCGGCGGCGCAGGGCCCAGCACCATGCCCGCCATGCGCGCCTGGCCAGTCGGGTCGAACATGGCCGCACCACCAGTGGCGTTGAAGCCCACCGCACGGTTCGACGTCATGGGACGCGCCGCACCCGCAAAGCCACCCATGGTGCCCAGACGGCTGCCCGGGCTGCCCCATGCGGAGCCTGGTGAGCCCCACTGCGACGGCGGCGCCTGCATGAGGGGGTTGCCTCCGCCGCTCTGAGGTGGGGCCGCGGAAAACGGGTTGCCCGTGGATGTCCACGGGTTCGCGTTCACTTCGGGCGTGTCGAACGCCGCGTAGACGTCTTCGTCTTGACTCATCGGACCTTGGTTTGGGGGAATTGGGGGGCTCGTTTACAAGCGATGGCAGTGAGTCGTTGTTCTAGGGAAAAAAAGAGAAAAGAAGAAAAATGGAAGGGAAGTCACAGGATAGGTATGTACACGCGTCCCTGTTTGTGTGTGGGGGGATTGTCTATTCGTAAATTCCTCGGCTTCACGTAACGCTACGTATTCTCTTTTGTTTTGTAAGTAGAGTAACAGCAACAGAAAAGTAAATGAAAGAGTGGGGGAGTGAGGGGAGGGAATGAAAGCGATGGTGAGCGGCAACGGGAAGGAGCCATTCGCGACGATGCAGTCTTGTTATGCCACGGCAACAACAGCTTAAATCGGAACAGAAGAGAGCGGAAAACAGAGAGAGGGAACATCGTATCTAAATGGACGTCTGTCGACATCATTAGTGTGCTGTTTGCGAGCCTAAAAAGTTGGAGGTGTGTGTGCGAGAGGCGCCGACACTGAAAAACGGCAGTAGCGAATAGCGAGTGGAGAAAGAACAAGGTGCACCGCAGTCCAACAGCGATGCCATCGGAAAAAACAGTAAACAAAAAAACGAATATGGCAAACAGCATTGCCGACAGTTGCTACCAGATAACGTAAAAGATCAAAACGACACCTACCAAGGTGTCAGGTTGATGAAAAGAGGAAGGAGCAAGCATGAAGCGAAGCAAAACAACTACGTTTTGTGTGGGGAAGACACGGTTCACGACGTCATCCGACTGTTTCTTTCCAGGCCCTAGAGACACACAAGTAGGTCCGGTTGAGTGCACCTCAGTGCGGCACGAAGGGCTTGAACGACGGCGGAGCAGGGACACCCCTGGGAGCTGGCGCGGGGGCGGAGGGATAGGGATTGCCGGGCTGCGCAGCCGGCAACGGTGCAGGTACGACCGCGGGCTGCGACGGCGCACGCGAGCTGCTCGCGGGAGAGGCAAACGGATTCAGGGGGCTGCCAGTGGCGGCAGTCGCGCTCGCGACGGGCATCGGTGTGGGCTGCCACTGCGTCATCTCGGGGCGGGCATCGCTCTGTGGTGCTGCAGCTGGTGTGGGTGCCGCTGGCGCTGGCGCTGGCGGTGCTTGCTGGACAGGCGCAGGAACAGGAGCACTGGGGACTGCGGAAGGGAGGGGAAGGGGTGCTTGCGGAGCCTGTGGGGCCTGTGGAGCTTGTGTCTCGGTCGACGGCGGCGCAGGTTGGGACGGCAGCGGCGCCGCGGGGCCCATAAAGTCAGTGGGCATCGAGTAGCGTCCGCGAAGGCCGGCGGCGTGCTCAGGTCGGTGCAGCCCCGCACTCGGCGGAGGCGGTGGCATGTGCGATGTCGACGGTGCTGCCGTGGGCCGCGGAGGAGGTGGTGGTGGTGCGCTTGCTGTAGCGGTCGTTGCGGGTGGTGCACTCGGGACCTCCGCATGCGCTGGTGCGGCCGTTGTGGTCGTGGCAATGGGGGCCACAGGTTGCTGTTGCTGCTGCTGCTGGGGGAACGCAGCGAAGGGGTCAGCCGTCGCGGCGGCTTTGTTTGGTGCAGCAAAAGGGTTGCTGTTGGCACTAGGGGGAGCTGCAACCTGTTGTGGCTGTGGCTGGGCCACAGGATGCGGAGGTGGCGATGAGGCTGGGGTCGACACGCTCGCAGGGGTCGCCGCCTGTGGTGCGAAGGGAGACGCGCTGGGGCCGCGAGAGGTTGGTGCCGGTGCAGGTGCGCCGCTCATGAAACCAGAGGCGGGTGGCGAGGACTGAGCAGCAGCAGCAAGTGTGGTGGCAGCAGGCGATGGGACAGCTGGTTTCCACGGCTGTGGGGCAGCGAATGGCGAAGGTGACGCCACGGGGGACGAAACGGAAGCTGTCGCGCTCGGTGCTTGCTGAGGTGGTGACGCCGGAGGAGGCGCCTGGTACTGCTGTGGCGGCTGAGAGGTAGGTGGGGTTGGCATGCTCTTTGGTCCCGCAAACGCGTAGGGAGACGCAGTTGGCCCAGCCGCAGCCGTCGGCATTGTGGTTGCGTGTGCTGATGCAGGAGGCGCCTGAGGGGCGAAGCGGTTGGCGTTGGCGCCAGTGTTGACAGGACCCGGGGCCGACAGCTGCGCCGCGACGGGCGGGTAAGCCGGGGTCGCGCTCACGTTGCCCCACGTCATGGGCGGTGCGGCGGCTTCTGTGGGCCTTGCAGGGGAGGCCTTGCTCGTGTAGGGGTTGGCAGGTGCCACTGGGGCACCGCTGCCCCACGCGCCAGTCGCCGCGGGTGCCGCTGCTGCTGTCGTCGGTGCCCATCCGCCCGTCTGCGGTGTCATCTGCGTGTTGTACGGCGTCTGTGCCGGTGGGGCCCCAGCAGACGCCGTCGTCGCTTGCGGCGGATACGCGGGTGTTTGCGCGTACGGATCGAGACGCGCGTTTGCACCGCCTCCGTAGGGGAACGCTGCCTGAGCGGGAGTGGGGTAGGTCGGGGCAGGCGGCGCGGCCGTTGCCGGTCCACCAAAGTAGTCGGGGACGGCGTACTGTGGGGTGGCGCCACGTCCACGCCCGGCTCCAAAGGCACTGCCTGGTGGCGGTGGGCCACCCATCATGCCGCCGGCCGACTGGGCCCCGAGCATGTGTGGCGCAGGCGGTGGGGCTACCTCCTTCTTGATCCCCATCCGCTCCCGCTCCGCCTCCTGCAGCTTCTCTTCGAACTCGCGGCGAACGCTCTCGGGGGCCTCGGGCGTCACAGACCAGCGATTGAGCGCGGAGTCAAAGTAGTACCAATTCTTTGAGATCGGGAGGCCGTTCTCATCGACATCAGCGCTTCCGCCTGGCGTGCTGTCGTCGAGGCCGAAGATGTTGCGCTTTTGCTTTGGCTGAGACGAGACACCAAACGGATCCTTGGTGCCGCCGCCGCCACTGTTTTGCCACATTTCCGTCACCTTGTGACTCGCCTTGGACCAGTAGCCACCGATGCCACTCGAGACACCGGAGAGCAGCCCCTTCGCACTCGCAAGAGCGCCGCCGTCACCGCTGTTATTGTTGGCGCTACTGTCGCGAACTGGGTCGTACGGCTGTGGTGGCGACGAGGAATCTGTGTAGATGAGATTCTCGCCCGTGCTATCAAGTCCATTTTCGTCGGAGTTCTCTGTGAACTTCACGCCCAGCTTGTTTCCCAGCCATCCAAAGGTTTGAACAGACATGCTAACAAGAAGGAACAACTCGTCACGCGCACTTTGCTAGCTGCCTTCCGTTGATTTTGGTCGTGTGTGCAGAGAGGTGAATAGGCGCCTAATCGACTATAAGGGCACGAAAATGAAAAACTTCGTTAATGCTTTCTATGAAAGTACAAAAAGGGGGAGGTAGATTTGATTTAGGTGCGTGAACACGCCAGGGTGGGGGGAAAGGGAGGGAGAGTTGTGACATCAGAAGGTGATGGAAGAAACGGATGACTGCAAAGCCGCTGAGCGTTGTTGTCAAGAACAGAATAATAAGACGCTGTCAGTATTATTGGTTTTCATGGATTGTCAGCGGCCACGTGCTCGCAGAGTTGACAGTAGACAAAATTCCACTTTTGCTTGTCGTTGATTCCATCGCCTGCGGAGAGTCGGGAAATTTGTGTGTTTGAATACGGGGAAAAAAGGAGGAAAGGGAAAGAGGTGCACTACAAAACAAAACGGTGCATTCAGTGAAGTATTTGCGGTGTAACTAGCAAAGAAGAAAACGAGAGCAATACGGAGAAGAAAGGGGGGACAAAAAAAGAAGCTCGCTCATGCACATTGCAAACATGTCGTGGTGCGTGGTAAAAAGCATTTGTCGTTTATTCTTCGTATGGGTTGTCTGTTGTCTGTCATGTTCAGAATACCTTGTGTGAACTTGTTGCTGTTGGTGTTGTGGCTTTGGTCAGTCACTGAAGGAGAAAAAAAGGAAAAAAGAGAGCCTTTGGCAAAAAAAAAGATACAGATCACTGAGGAAAAGGAGGAAGAAACCCAAAACAATGCAAAAGAGAAATAAATGGAGTGAAAGAACAAAAAAAAAGAGGTTTGTTAAAGGAAAAAGAACCATCACCGTGACAATCTTGTGGGACGCTTCACTCATTTTACGGTTGGGCTGTTCGTCTCACAGCCAACCCCAATGTGACTGTATGCAGTAATCTGTGTACATACACCTTCACATCCGTCCAGCACAAGATTCAACAAGAGAAAAAAGGAGGAAAGAAGGCTTAAGGAGCCAAAAGAAAAAAAAGACTGTCGATGCAACTCGTGTTCTGTGCTTGTGTTTCCTTCAGTGGTAGCGCAACGCGCTGTATACTCTCGATTCTCGCAGGGCTTTCGTGGTAAGAAGTGGAAAGCACTGAGAGATCTGCTGGAAACACGTCAGTCAACGAGAAAGCAAGCGATCAGGGGAGGAAAATGGAGAACAAAAAGAGAGAAAACGAAAGAAAGCAAAACGAAAAAAAAAGACTTTCAGTGACAAACACTAGAGCGCAGTGACCAGAGTCGTGTACGCTTTTTGTACCTGAAAGTATGAACAAAGTAATAGTTTTTTTTGTGTGTATATGATAGTTTGTTGCTCGTGTCAACGTTGGCGCGAAGATGGAGAAAAGGGTCCGCCCGTAAAAGGGAAAAAAGCAAACATGAAGAGAGACACACGTGTGCACGCTAGAGTAGACAGTGAAGAACCTATGGAAAGAAGAAAAACGCTTGTTGCTTTGTCACCGAAAACGGAGAAAGCATTATGAGTTTAAAAACAAGAAAAAAAAGAGGGACATCAGACCACACGCACGTTCTTCTTGTGCTGGTGAACAACAGTGCACATCGGCAAGTGAGGCCGACCGAAGAGCGAGTGTGGCAGCTAGATGAGGACAAAAAAGGGGGAGAAAGTAAAACAGTGTCAGAAAAAGAAATATGGAGACAGTTTTCTGAATGTGTGTCTCCGCGGAAGCGTTTACTTCATTGTCTACTTAGCGCGCAGTGATCAATCGACATGAAAGAAAGGTGGTGAAGAAAAGGCACCGGGGACGGGGAGATGGACCACTTATTTAAGTTAATCTTCTTTTTTCTTTGAACTACAACGTTGGCGTGGGAGGAAGCCATCAGCTTTGAGTCTCACTTCGAACACGTACCATTGCTTTTTTTTTTAACAAAAGAATCATCGTCGATTTCTTCACTAGGGCAACTTCCACAGGGGAAAAGGAAGGGGAAAAGTTGCTGATAGTGGAAAGGGGTGAACACCTCCGTTCTCTCTGTTTCTCCACTGTCTCTTCGTTTTTTTTCCTTGTGCACACCAGTCGTTCTTGTCTAGACTCTCACCACGTTCGCTCTCACTCTCCGTCTCTGTTTTCTTCACACAACTTGTGGTTGGCATTTATTCCTTTTTTTTCCTTTCGTGCAGGGAGAGAGGCGTCAGCCATGTTCTCATCAGCGTAGTTCGTTGTGTACGCGTGCAGAGAAGCCAGTTGATGTCCACCCTCACAAAGACGTTTTTGTGTTTTTTTGTTATACGCCAGCCAAGTGGTGAATCAAGGGGAGATGACAAGTGAGAGAGAGACGGTGACGTGGCAGGAAAGCCGAACGGGTGCACTCAACAGGGAAGAAAAGACAGAAGAGCAGGTAATGAGAAAAGGGAAGAGGGGGAAAGAGGTGTTCACAGCAGGTGACACGCACGCACAAAAACGTACGACACATAGGCACACACGGGAACGGTGCTTACTGCACGAGGACCGTCGTTCCGCTGCGCTCAAGAAGCGCCTTGTTTTCACACGCCTTGACGCCAGCGATCTGATAATCGTAGACGCTAATCCTCTCAAGGTGGGCGCAGCACGCGAGACCGTCCAGGTCAACCACGTTGCTGCCCTGTGCGAGCACCACCTCCAGATTCCTGAGGCCTGCCAGCGGCTTCGTGTCCGCGACGCGCTCACAGTTGGAGACGTCGAGCTCCTCCAGCATCGGGCAGCACGGCGCCCACGCGATGCTGTTGAGCGAGCTAGAGCGGACGGCCAGGCGGCGCAGCAGTGGCAGCAGAGCCAGCGGCGACCAGTCCTCCACGCCCTGGCACTCGGAGACGGCGAGGGTCTCGAGGAGCGGGCAGGTGCGGAGGAAGTCCAGCGAGGCCAGGTGACGACTGTTGGACAGGTTCAGGTGGCGCAGCGTCGGCACACCCGCGAGAAACGAGTGGTCCGTCAGCTTGCGGCAGTGCGCCACGTTCACGCGCTCCACCATGCGGCAGTCCGAGAGGCCCACGATCGCCGTCACGCAGTTCGCGCTGTGCAGGTCGAGGCCGACCAGGAAATTCCTGAGGACGCTGGAGCCGTTCACCGTCACGACGCCCTTCACCACGTGCGCGTTGAGCTTGATGGGGAGGGCGGTGTCGTTTCTCTCCAGCCACCAGTGCGCCGCCTCGAGGGTCGGGGGTGCGATGGTGGTGCTCGTGACGTCCAGGACGCGGAACGGGTTGCATGTGATCATGTGGGGCGTGAGTGTCTGGCGCGGCGTCTCCTCCTCGAGCTCCTTCGCCTCAAGGGTGCGGCGGGTGTGCGTCGTCATCTTCGGGGCCTTGACGCCCTGCTCGCTCATCTCCGCCATGAGGCGGGTGCGAGGCGACGCACCGACGAGCGCCTGGGAGTGATTGCTACGGGCGGGCACGTAGGCAAAGATGGCGTTGAGAGCGGCGATGGAGGACATCTTGAGGGTGGCGTTGATGCTTCTTTTTTTGAGAGTATGGATGTGTGTTGTGGTTGTTGAGTAAGTCTGCGTAGGTGTGTATAGTAACCTGCAAGGGATGATTCAGATGAGCTGAGGTAGTGATCTGAGGGTGAGATATCTTCTTTCATCAAGGTGTGTGACAACAACAGAAGCATGGTATAATGAGAGAAAGAGAGGGGGGAAGGAGAAGATGAACGAGATGGTCGTGGAAAACAGAGGTGTGTGTTCGTGTCTGTATGGATGGTAATGACAGGAGTGTCCTGTTTGTGGTAGTGCGCTCATGGCACGCTGTGCATTGAGAAGAGGGGTGTACTTGAATTAGCGTTTCCCTGAAGAGGAAGATGGTAGCCAAAGGAAGCCTAGTATTGCTGTCGTCGGTATTGTTCTGTGTGAGTGTGTGTGTGTGTGACTTTGATGGTGGTGGTGTGGTTCATGAACCTGGGCCCCTTCCCGTGGCTAGAGAGGTGTGTCGCTGTACAGGTTCGCTTTGCACGCAATCAGCTCTTCAAGCAAGCGCTCAGTCAAAGCAAGCGCTGCGGGACGCTCGCTTGGCTCAAAGCAGAAGAGTGATTCACAGGACGGTGTGGCGACTGGTGCCGCCAGCTGCTGCAGGTGGTCACGACAAAAGGTCACGAAGTCAGTGCCCGCGGCCAGGCTCCAGTTGCTGCCGGAGTGGAGCATCTCGTCCAGCTTGTCGGCGCAAGCCGCGCGGCCAACCACATCGAACACCGTTTCCAGATCCTCGGCGCTCACCAGTCGGCTGAGGTCGTGCGCATTGTCCATCAGCAGATTCATCATCTTCTCCACGCAGAACTGGTTGCACCAGTTGTGGTTGACGGAAATGGTCAGGGCCACGGTGGACATGGGCGACGCGTTGGCGCAGGGGACGGCGAACTCGGTGCCCGACACGTTGTGCACCTGGTGAAAGAAGAGGGCGGGCACAAACACGAGGTCGCCGGGGTGTTGCACAAACGCATCCAGCTCAAAGCCAGTCAGCACGCGCACGTCGGGTGGCGTCGGAAAGCCGCGCACCAAATGCTGCCGAAGAAACTCGTTACCGGATCGTGTCGGGAAGAACCACAGCTTGTCGCCACAGACGTTCAACGACCACGAGTAGGTGCCAAAAACGTCGTGGTGCAAGACTGTCCACGTGTTGGGCACCCCCATGTACACAAACCGGTAGTCGCTCTGGCCTGTGCCAAAGCCACGCATCGGCGCGGCGCCATCGGCGTTGTGGTCGTCTACCGCCGTGGTCGCCGCCGCTGCCACCACGGCCTGGCAGAAGGGGTCCATCCAGTCCGGCCCCAGAAAGTGCGGCACACGGTACAAGCCACCCTCACTGCTTCGCAGCACCTGCGTCGCAGGCGTGGCTGAACCACCGCCTGTGCCGGCTGCTGTTGTTGTGGCGGCGGTGGCGCGGGAGAGCTCGAGATCGCGCTGAAAGTGCCAGTCCTTCAAGTACCACACCGTCTCCGTGTGTGGGCTGTCATGCCACTGGTCGCACCACGCGTCCAGTACGGAGCCAAGCTCGCGCTCCTCGCATCCGCAGTTGTCATCGGCCTCGTCGTGGTTGTCGTCGATGCGATCGCCATCGCATTTGATCGTCGTGTCACTGTTGGACGAGTCAGTGCGACAGGCGCTCGCACAGTGGATGTTGGGCACGGTGTAGACAGGCACCTTGTGGCGCCTGCCCAACGTCCCTACGAGTTGAGCTGGGTCGAGGGCAGCCTGTAGTGCGGGGAGAGAAAAGTAACCACCCTCGGCGGTGGCGTTGCGAACGATGGCGGGTCTGTTCGGCACCAAGCACTCTTGCCGGAATTGCTCGTACGTCACTGTGGAGCCGTCCAACTCCAAAAAGTGGTCGCCCGACATGAGTGCGGACTCCAAGTGTTTTTCTTTTGTATTGTTGTTGAGAGGATCAGCTCGCCCACCTCAAAGAAGCCTGTTCACGCATGGAATTCAAAACGAAAGGAAAACCAAAAGTGGGTGAGTGAAGGAGTGATGCAGTCGTGATGGTGCGAGAGGCGGAAAAGCCACAACAAAACAGAACCTGAGTGCGTTGACGTCCGCATGGCGTCGTATCAGACTCTGCGCGAGCCACGTGTGTCTGTGTCTGCGTGTGTGTGTGTGTGCCGGGAGGTAGGGAGAAGAAGTCACGCAGCAATGAAAACAAAAAGGCCTCCATCACACAGAGAGAAGGAGAGAGGCAAGGCAAGTGTGTTATTGTTGTTGCTGTTGCTGTCTGATTTCTTTTTTCTTTTTCTTTTTCGTGATTACGGTTGCAAAGTCAGCAAGTTGTGTGAGAGTGAGGCATACCCCACCGTTGCGTCCAGTTCCACCCGAAGTAGCTCCAGCCACACACACGTGTTGAGGAACTCGTGATGCTCGGCGACGGCACGACAGAGCGCGTCACTGACGTCCAGACCTTCGGGGACGTCCTCGACACAGTCCGTCGCAAAGTGGTCCCAGTTCGTGGCAAAGACAGAGTACACGTACTGGCGCGTGTAGAGCGCACCAGTGAAGCTCACCAGCTCGTGGACCAACGCGCCCTTTGTTTCCTTTCGACTTGGGTTTGACGCTGCGCTCGAGGTGCACTCCTTTGAGCTCGCACGTGACTGCTTGGCGGCGGTGGCCGCCGCTGCTGCTTTGTCCCTGTACTTGGGCACGTTGAGTGGCGCGGTGTCCTCCGCCACAGCCGCCGCCGCGGCACCCAGAGCCGTCATCACCTCTTCGTCGTCCTCCATCTCGTTCTCGAGCACCGCGCGCATCGCCTGCAAGGCATGGTCCAGCCGGCCGTACTCGGGGTCGAGCAGCGTGTAGAGAACACGCAGATCAGGCAGTGCGCAGAGCACCGACAAGACACCCGAGAGAAGCAGCTTCACTGACAGTGGTAGTGGCTGGCCGTGGCGCAGCAGGCCGCACAGCGAGATGACGACGGCGGATTGGTGGATATTCTGATCAAACCACGCATTGTGGGCGCCGGCCACCATGAGAGAATCGACCGCGTCCGTGGGCGAGTTCTCCACTGACAGCGGACTCGGCGGCGCGACGTGCTTGCGCAGTGTGGCCTCGTCGCTGTGCATCAGGGACGCCGCCGACAGCAGCGCGTCGACGGGGCAGTTGCTCTCCATGGTCAGCATCCGCTCCAGCACGTCCTCGCCGACGGTCTCGGATGTCAGCCCAAAGATGGTGTCGCCTGGCAGTCGCAGCTTTGGAGAGAAGCACTCGTGAAGGCGAATGTGCGGTGCGCTGGCGGCGGCTGACAACGGGGGCGCGGATGCGGCGGCGCCGGTGCCGCTCTGCAGGCGGGACACGATGGTGCTCGCGAGGGAGTCGGGGTCGGCGTGGAGTGCGTGACGCAGGAAGAGACGCGGGCAGTGGAAGGCAATCGCCTTGGTTAACACCAGGGTCGCCTCTGTGGCGGTCCAGGCCGAGATTTTGTATTCCAGTGCTTGCATCATGGCACGATCGTCGGAGGTGAGGCTGGGGTTCGCCGTCACGTGGCACAGGCAGTAGAACTCGTAGAAGGAGACGGTCTTGTTCTCATCTTCAGCCTCGAGTCCTCGGCGCAGAAGGGTGCCTGTTTTGGCACCAACACGGGTGTGTAGGATGGCCTCCACGAGCGCCTCGCTCACCAACGTGCCAGCCGACGGCTGAAGATCAGCCAACGCCGACGCGACCACCACGCACGCGGCTGCGTACACCCGCTTGTCGGTCGACTGGAAGAGGGGCAGCACCGTTGTCTGCGCGAACTCCTTCTCGACCAGCGTTGGCAGCCGCAGGCGCTGTGACACGACTGGAGAGGTGAGATGGACAGCCGACCAGAACCGAAGCACATCGCGGAGATAGAGCAGCTGCATCTCGCTGTCGTCGTTGTTCGGGATCTTGCAAAGTGTCAGCAGCGTCACCCGTGCCCCGCTCAGCGTGTGCGAGGCTAAGCGGTGCTCCGCCCCAACCAAGTCCTGCACCCACGGATCAGGGCACTTGGCGAGGGACAAGGCAGCACTCAGGGCATAGCGGCACGTATCGCGACGGTGCTCCCAGCCCGGGGCACTGCAGTCGTGCGTGAGGTACGGCAGCAACGTCTCGAGCAGCTCGGAGGTGTGCACGGGCGCGCTGCCAGCAGCCCCGTTAGGACTGGGAGTAGTGGTACTTGGTGGCGCCTTTTCCTTTTCCCTCACAAAGTAGTTGGCCAGCTCAGGCACGCGCTCCGCCTTCTCCGCGAGCTCGCACACCAGCAGCACCAGCTCGCGCCGCTCAGCGTCATTATCAGCGGCAACTGCTTTCGGCGCGAGTGGCGACGACACACCCGCAGCAGCACGCCGGTTCCGGGCGGCATAGCGGCTGGGATCAAGTTCGCGTCCCAGGGTGCGGATCATATCCAGCAGCGGCACAATCGATGAGCCCGGGAACAGCTGCAGAACGGACCGCGCCTGCTTGCCACGGCCGTCCGTGAAGCCAGTCGTCACACGCCGTGCGGGCAAGTCGGCCTCCTTGAAGAGCCGTGTGAGAAACCGCAGGATGATCTGCCGCGCCCCCGTCGGCTCGTTTTGCTTCGCGTATTGGCAGAGCAGAAACAAAAAGGTGGTACCGACGGGAACAGGATTCAGAAGCATGTTGAGGTCGGTGTGGGACTTCACCACAGGACGGAACGGTGTGGGTGGGGCCAACTGGAGTGATGTTGGGGTTTGCGGGTCGGCATGCGCACTGCTGGTGTCAGAGCCCCGGTCCAACTCATTTGCGGGTGGAGACGGACTCCGGCGGTCCTCGGCGAAGAGATAGAAATAGCAGGGGGGCAGTTGGTTCACCAGACTGCCTTGCAGCAAGGAGGAGGTGGGGGAGTTCGCCAGCACCGCCTCACTCACACGTGTGGTCGACGGAGAGGGAGAGCTCGACAGAGGTGACCGACCACCTTGTGGCTGTTGTGGTGTCATCGAGGAGGCAGCTGCGATGGCCGAGGACGAATCCACGCGATGGCTGCCTGGGGCGGCGTGTTCGAGTGACGACAGTGGTGCTCTGAGCACCACGCCCATCCGCCGGCGCTCCGTCATGAGGGCGTCGAAGATCAGGTTGAGGCTGTGCTCCATCTTGGGCAGCCGCTGTGCGACGGCGGCGCGCGTCTCGACTGAAGAGGCGCACTGCGCGTCGTTGAAGAAGGCGCACACGTCCATCCAGTGGTCTTGCACAATGCTGAGCATGGAGCCAGACGCAGGGAAAACAGGGTCCCGCATCAACGGGGGACGAGGCGCGGCAGCTGGGGGCGACACGTTGCCATGAGGGTCCACGTGTACATCCCCCGATCGCTCGAAGGACGACATGAGGTGTTTGTGTGCGGTGTTTGTTTGTTGTCCAACGTTCTACTGGAAAGATTTGTTGCTTTTGGCTGTTCTGCTCTTGGTTGTCAAGCACGCGGACACCGCAAAAGAGGTGACAGGATAACGGAGAGGAGTACGTGAACTGTGGGCAAAAGGAGGAGGCCTGTGCCAAATAGCGAGAGAGAACGCGGTGAGATCCAGAGAAACCTCGAAAGCAGCTTCTCTCGTGACTGACAGTTTGTATCCGTGAGTGCATGATCGGTCACGGTGCGAACGGACATGCGGAAAGGTGGAGAGGTGGAGAGTGTCCTCTCGCTTTTATCCGCATCGTACAATGTCGTTGATGGTGGTGGTGGTGGTGGTGTTGCTTTGTTGTGCGTACGACATGTTAAACGTGCAATTAATGAGTGGAAACAACAGAACAGATGAAATCTCATCTGTGTCTCAACGAGCTGCAGTGCGAGCGTTGTATCTGCAGGGGAGGGAGGAGGGAGGGCTCGCTCAGGATCGCGTTGCCTTTTCCTCTTCCTCTTCTTCCTCCTCTTCCCCGTCTCCTTCCTCTTCTTCTTCTTCCTCTTCCTCCTCTTCGTCTTCGACACCAAAGAAGAACTGCTGCCGGTGACGAATGTTGTGACGATTAGGATTGCTCACAGCTGCAAGTGGGTCGTGCTCGACGAGATCGCCGCCGGTCTGCGTCGGGAGCATGGACGTCGTTGTTTCTTTGCTCTGTTGGAACAGCGGCTGGCGCTCGATCGTGCGTGCGAGGCCATCCGCGTTTGCTTTCGCCGTTTCCACGCGCTCCCGCCACTCGGAGTTCTCCTGCATGAACATCTCCAGCTGCTCCGGCGACGGCTTGAACTCAAGACTGCCATCCTGCACCACAATGACGTCCTTGACGCGCACCCAGATCACCTTGTGAAACTTGCGCGGCACCTGCACAAACTCTTGCGAGTTGGTAGCATCAGAGTCCCCAAGTATCAGGACGCGGACGTGCTGGCCGTGCGGGGCCTCGAGGCACACAGCCAGGCGTTGGTTTTCGGCAGGGCCATTCCACCCGTTGATGTCCAAGTACTGCTCCGTCAGGTGCTTCGCCCTGTGTTTGCGGCCTGCCCCACTCATTTCACTTTGCAACGATAGGAAAGGAAGAAGAGTGACCAAAAAAGAAAAAAAAGGGAGACGAGTGTATGTGTGTCTCAGTTGCTGGAATGAGAGAAACAGGATTTGTGTCGATGTTGAGAAGTGAATGGTTGTGCAGATTGAGAAAACAAGGCAGGAGCAGCCGATGTGACTCTGCCTTTTACACGATTTGCCACTGTAGAGCTTCCGCATACGTCTCTCTCTCTCTCTGTGCACACTGGACACGCAAGAGGGACGCCATCACAACTTCCAATACCTGGCTAGCGTGAAAGCTATGTGGTGGTACGTACGCGGCGTAGGTGTGACTTTACTTCAGTGTTGATATCCATGCATATATTTTGTCTTGAGGGGCTCCAGTGGAGTCACGGAAAGAATGCAGCGCAACACAGCGTGGGGCACTAAGCACAAGAGACGCAAGCACAAACAAGGAAAGAAAAAAAAGTGACAAAAACGAAGGCACTCAAGTCAGGCAGTTCGTAAAGGAGAGAAAAATGCAGACGAAGCAACAGAATGTCGGGACAGCATTACACAGCGTCCGCCGTGCCCACTTGAAAGACAAATCAATCGCCTGCACACGAGTAGTGGAAAGGCATGCCTTTTGCAGTAACGTCAACATCACAAACAAACGTACAAGAGAGAAGAAATGGGAAGAAGAAAAGAGAAAACAATGAAGAAGAAGCGCGTCACGCCAAAGAAGGGGGGAAATGACAATATCAGAAAAAGGCATAGACGGGGAGGAAACACAAGATTGAAATAAGGGGGAAAAGAAACAAGAGTTCTACTCGTGTCAAACCTTCTTACGGCTTCTGTGTGTGTGTGTGTGATGTAAGCCACGTCTGTTTACACTTCTCAAGACTTGCGAATTGTTGGGATTATGAGGACACCTGAGAAGGGGGCATTGTGGCAAAGGCGAGCAATCAAGGAACGAACAAAAAAAATCTTTCTTTCTCTTTTTTGAAAACGCGGAACAGAATGGTGAGACAGCCGAGGTATTCAGCAAGCTTGTGTGTGTGTACATCGGACAGGGACAACTGCGTTGATGGGGCTTGGCAGTGTGTACGCGTGTTGCGAGGGGAGGGAGGGAGAGAAGAATCAGAGAAGACAACGGGGTTTTCGACACACGTACTCTCGAGGTGATCAGGGCCAGTCGCGATACGGGATCGGATACGGGACCTGACTACTACTGAACCGATCACCAGAGAAGCCATCATCCTCAATGCCAACGACAGAGACGAGCGCCGTGATGTCATCTGGTTTTCCTCCTTCGTACAAGATGCCGTTCTCGATGCATTCTGAGGCGTATGGTGAATCACCGTGAATCTCCCTCGATGCGTCGCTGGCCGTGGTGATCAGCTTGTCAACGCCCTTGGACAACGCCATCATCATTTCATCGACAAGCGACATACGCTCACTCACGCCGTCCTCTGCGCCGTGTGTGACGTCACGAGGAAAATTGAACTTCTCGAACACCTTCTGCAGCGGTTCCCAAATGATCTCAACAATGCGTTTGGGGTAGACGTTATCGAAAAGCCCATCCGTGCCCATGATGACAACGTCGCCTTTTTGCACGGGGAGCAGCAGTTTGAGGCCATCCTTTGGCATGTCGCCGCTGCCGCTACCGAGCTGGAAGGGAAAGTCGGTGTCGTGGTGCTGAACGGCTGTTTGGTAGTAGAGCTTGCCATTGCGCACAACGAGGCACGTGCAGTCGCCAACGCTAATGATGTCCAGGTACGGGTTCTCAATGTCCTCCTTGCAGATGTAATCGTCGGGACCAGATGTGAAGAGGGGCTCCACGACGGTGTAGCTGTCGTTGTCTTGGATGTCCGACGACCGCGGCTGCAGGGTCGCCAAGAGGGCCGTGCAGGTGCCTTGGATCTCGCTGTGCTCACCGTCGCGGTAGCCGCGGTCAAGCAAGCGGAACGACGACGCTGGGGTCTCGTCAAGAAGATTCTCCGCGATGTACTCGTGCATGTAACGCGCAATGGCGGCGCTGTACAGGCCAGCGTCCACCTGCATCGTGTCACGCCACCAGCTCACACCGTCAAGCACGCCTTGGACGTTCTGCATTGAGAGGTAGGCGTCCTCACCACCGGTCTCTACCTTGGCAGGGTGGGGCAGGAAGCCCACATGCCGGTAGTAGAAGCAGTATCTTCGAGCGAGCTGTGAAAGCGAGTACCGAAACATACCCAGATGCCGATTTCAAGGTGGGCGGGAGCGGGAAAAAGGGGAAAGCGTGAGATCTGTGGAAGTGCTGGCACTCGAACACCAATCGTGACCGGATGGATGAAGATATATAATAAAGAACGAGAGCAACAAAAAAGAGCGAAGACGAAACCGACAACGAAAAACACAATTGCCGAGTCACGATAGAGGTCTTCACCGTTGAGGCGGAGGTGAGAAGGTGTATCAAACCGATGCGGCAGTCTGTCGCTCCTGCTCGCGACGGCAAAACTGCTTTTAAAACAAGAAGTCAACGAAACAGATGTCTGACTTTCGCAGATGAGTATATTTTGTTGTTGTTGTTTTTTCTTCGTGCTGACGTGGTGTTGTGTGGAGTTTTCCGTTTCGTTTTTTGCAACACGCTTGTGCTAGGTGGTGCGATCGGAAAAGTATCAGAGGTTTTTGTTGTGGTTGGTGGTGTGTGTGTGTACGTGCGTTCTTGGGGTGGGGGGAAGAGTACGAGCTTTGGAAGAGCTCGGTGCACCAGAAGCACTACAAGTGTGTACACTTGTATAGAAAGGACTACAGCAGATGAGATGGGCGGATCGCAATACAATTGACTGGGAGTGACGACGACGTCGGAACCCTCAACACTCTGTGATCGCCGATAGTGTATTTCTAAGAAAAAGAGAAAGGTGGAACGAGCGTTGGAGGGGAGGAGTGTATGGTATGTGAGAAGAAGAAGAAGAGCCACCGGGAGAGAAGGAGACAGGGATGCACAGAAGGCGCTGTTGACATGGGACGAGTGACATGGAGAAAGAGTGTCGGCGTCAGTTAGATAGCATGAAGACTGTCGCTACTGTCCGAGGATGCGCGAAAAGCAAGTCATGCGAGTGCTCGTCGGATCGTTCGTGGCTGAAGGAAAGGACCGACAGAAGGTGAGCGCGCGAGACGGCCCACGAGCCTCATTGCACATGGCTTGCGCGGACGAGCTGGCCTCCGACACGTCAATTGTTGCCTCGGAGTCTGCTACGTTCCGGAGAAGTACTTTTCTTTTCATTTTCAGAGAGACAACCGTCGAACACCTACCAGGTCACCGCAATTCACGATGAAAAGCATCAAAGAGAAAGTAAAATGACGGCGAGTCATTCCGATGACGAAGAGTAGAAGTTGACTGTCCGGAAGGGGAGGAGAAAAACAGGGAGGAAAAAGAGAGATCTATAAGTGTGCAGGCCAACACCTGTCAGCATCGGAGGTCCGACACGTCCAACAAGCATCTCCGTGCGTACAGAGAGTTTTGCGTTGCACCGAAAAGAAGATTCAACGAGAAATCAACTCGAGCAAGGTCGGGTGATTTAGTTCTTCTTCTTGGGCGCGGCCTTCTTGGCAGCCTTCTTAGCGGGCTTGCGAGCGGCCTTCTTCGCGGCCTTCTTCTTGGGCGCGGCCTTCTTCGCAGCCTTCTTCGCACCAGCCTTCTTCGCGCCAGCCTTCTTCTTGGGCGCGGCCTTCTTCGCGGCCTTCTTGGCAGCCTTCTTCGCAGCGGGCTTGCGCTTGGGCGCGGCCTTCTTGGAGGCCTTCTTCGCGGCCTTCTTCGCGCCGGCCTTCTTCGCAGCAGCGCGTTTCGGGGACGCCTTCTTGGGGGAGGCGCGGGGAGACGGCTTCGCCGGGGAGGCGGCGGGGGCGGCAGCGACGATAGCAGCGGCGTCCATGGTTAGAGCGGGGTTGGGGGGTGGGAGGTGGGGAGAGAGTGTGGAGTAGGAGGTGGAAGGAGCTAGAGAAGCTATCGCAGGAACGCACACAGAGAGAGAGAGAGAGAGGGAGGGAAAAGGGGGGAAAGAGGAAGGGAGATTTGACGGTTGTGAGGGGTCACAACTGGGGGAGAGACGCGAGACATGAGCGGGCACAACCGCGACGGTGTGTGCGTGCGTGTGTGGCGGTTTCGGTTCACCGCTCCCCTGGCATCAGCGCTGCGGATCGTAATGCGCGAGAGAATAACAACCGACGCTGAACACCGCACAGCAGGAGAGAGCGTCAACGCAAGCCACTTCCCCGCGCAACATCAGTGCACAGGTTTCTGTCCGTCACGTTGAGTGGGCACCGTGAGCCCTGTGGCTGAAACCGTGTAGAATCATACACAAAATTCGGAGAGACGGGCTCGTAGTGACTGTTTTCATGATTCACTTTTTTTTTGAGTGCAGTGACCTTCAAAATGGCCAAATGGACATACGCAAGCGCAAAAGGGAGAAAACGAAAAGGAGGAAACGAAAAGGAGGAACACAATTGTGTACTTTTGTTGGTTGTGGGAGCGAAAAAGTAAAGTATCTACACCACGCTTGGAGCGGGGAGAGAACAACTTGTCAGACGACGTGCCGGATCATAGCAAGCCTCAGAATGAGGAAAAGGGAAAAGGGAAACGAAAAGGAAGAGAACTAGGCGGTAGTGGTGCCCAACCGTAACGCTGGGAACAGACCGAGAGCGAGCCACCGAAACTAAGGAGGGAAAACTGGTCGTTGTCTCAATTCCTCCTCACACCAAGGTTGTGAGAGAAGAAGATCAGAAAGTGAGAGATGGCGAGCGATGAAAAGAAAAAGACAGAAAACAAAAAAAGAGACAAACTGAGACGCCTTTTTATCTTTCCGTCGTGTGTGTTTGATTGTGGTGGAATGCGCCAGGTGAGATGTGTATACATGTATAGAGCAAGTGGAGGGACAACGCAACGTGGGTGAGGGTCGTGGCAATATATGGCTCCAAGGTCCACAGTCGGTTTTTCTTTCGTTGCGCCTCGACGGGGCGAAAACAAAAAAAAACACGGCAAGCAAGATGGGTGCGTCAACAGAAAACGAGAGAAATGCGCGAGGGAGCGATCGCTTGTGATTGTCAATCAAAACGTGGAGGCATAGTGTTTGGAGAGCAACCACGCAGTTGCGTCAACAACGAGATGCAAACAAAAGAGAAGGAAGTGCTGTTGAGCACATGAACGGCCACACACCAGGCTGCGAAGAAATGCGGCGTGTGTGGGTCTGGGGAGGAAAGTGAAGAGAGGGAAGGAGGGGGACAAACGGAGTCCCATCGTTCGTTGACCCTTCTTGTGCCTCAAGGTAAACAAGCACAAACTGAGTGAAAGAAACAAAGTGGCGAAAGTGAATGAAAAAGACAGCGAGAACAGAAAGAGACGTTTCAACCACCACGTGTAATCAATTGAGGCATCAAAGATAAGGAACGAGAAGAAAGGTTGTATTTTCCCTGGGCATGTCACATCAGTGAGAATGCCCTGTCATGTATACGTCCCTGTGAATCTGAGCCCTGTTTGGTTGTTGTGGTGGTCTGTTTTAGTCTGTTGCTTGAGTGATGCATGTCATCGCGGGTCGCGGATGATGCAGAGAAGTACTATAGAGAGAGTGTTTGGGCTAGAAACCCAAACAGGAAAGGAATCGCCTCGTGTAAAATGGTAAAGACAGGAAGAGAGAAAGAAAAAACGGAGAACAGGTCAAGTGGCCCGAAAAGGGGGGAAAAAGAGAGTGAAGAAATCACATAACCAAGCACTGCCCGCTGTCCTTCGAACGGGACGTTTGCACAGACTTCTGACGACTCGTGTTAGACGAACGAATGGGGGGCAGCGGCTCAGGGGAGCTTTGCGAAGCAGCTGGAACGGGCTGTGAACGAGATGACGAGATGGCGACTGGCGGTGGTCTCTGTGGCTTCATCTTGGGTGACTCGGAGGATATAGCTGGGCGAGAAGAGACTTGGGATGCGGTACTCGCCTTGAGAGCAGCCTGTGAGGCTTTGCGGCGTGCTTCCGCCTGCTCCCGCTCGTTGCGCATTTGCTTCTTGTACTTCTTCTGCAGTCGACGCGCGAGTTCTTCGTCGCGGGAGACATCAACAGGCGGGCACCCAGCGGCCGCACGCGCTGCGGCAGCCTCGGCCTCGGCAGACTCATCCGCGAGGTACAGCGTCTCAGCGCAGCACATGGGGCACGTGTTCGACCGCTGCTTCCACTCCATCAGGCAAGGAAAGTGGAAGTGGTGGCCGCACGTGCCACGGGACATCGGGTTGTCATCGGAGTACGCGTCGAGGCAAATGCAGCACACGGGTGCGTCGTCCTCGGTGCTCATGCCTTGCATTGGCGTGGGCACATCTGCCAAGGGCTGGGCGGCATCAGTAGCGACGGGTTGCTTTGCTTTGGGGCATGCTGAGGTATTCCCTGACGGTGCCGCGTTCGTGCAACGCCTGGGCGTGGTCGGTTGGTCCAATTGCAAGCTGTCGTCATCACAGGGCAGCGCCGTTTGGCTCTCCTCGGAGGCGTCACTCGCCATGCCGTCAACGATGCCCTTGTGACGCTGCATCTCTTCGTGAGCAGCGACCAAATCGTCGGTTTCGCTCCTGAATGAAAGAGCTTTGCTCATGGTCAGTTTCCTAGTGGTCTTAGCTTTGCGTGGGGGGGGTTGCTAAAATTTGTGTATGTGTGTGCGCGTGTGGTTCGATCAATGAAGATGAGTTTTGGGTACGTCGGTGTGAGCGCGTAAATGAATGAAATGGATTGCGGGCTTGTGAATGTGTGTGTGTATGTCACGGACAGAGCGCTGAGTCCGTCGCGTATGGCAAGATGGAAAAGGGGGGGGAAGAGAAAAAAAAGGAGAAACGAAAGGAGTGACGGAAAAGGAACAAATCACAAAGAAAAACCCGGAAAGGAACGAAAAGAAGATGTTCGCTCACGAAAGTGTGCAACGGATGTAAACGTAGCAATATATGTATATATCTACACAATGCAATGGGGTACCGATTCCCGTCTCTGTGTGCGCTTTTGGTCAGCCTTATTGGACGACAAGCCACAAGAACGAAGTGAAGGAGGGAAAGGAGCGGGGAAAAAAGAAACAGTGAGGACTGAAAACTATGAGAACGGAAACGTAGAGTAGACAGTGGAGAATGAATGGGTGTGTATTGTGGTGGGCGTCTACAGAGAGAGCGGAAACTAAAAAAAAAAAGAAGCTGTGCATTGCTGTGTGGCAATCCCAACTCGTGTATCACGTACGTGGACGAGCACCACAGAGTGGCCTGACTATGAGTGTGCCGTGCCACGACCACACGGAAAGCCCGTTCAGAAAAAAGGAGTTGGCACCGTGGAGCGCAAAGGTGGAAAGGGAGAATACAGGAAGCACGTCGCCGTACCTCACCAAGCAGTAATGTGATGCACGAGTGCGGTACAGCTTTGCTTGTGCTGATTGTTATAATATGCGGTTGGTATCAGAATCCATGCTTCCTCGCATGGTGGTTAAACAAGGGGGGTGGAGCACGGAAAGAGAACAAAAAAAAACACCAGAGCATCAACGACTCACGAAGAGCGCGCGCGCGCACGGGCGCGCACGTTCATTTTTCTTATCAGTGAAAGAACGAGAACAACGACAATCGATCTGACGAGGCAGTGAAAGAGAGAGAGCAGCATCTCCTGACGATGAGACCAAAAGATACGTGTGGTCAAAGTCAACGGCTTTAGAGCACCTCGTCACGCTGCTCGATGCTCTTGATGGCCGAGACAATTGCGGATGTGTGCAGGTAGCCGAGCTCCCAGATGATCATGTCCACGTAGGCCGCCGGGGTGAGGTCGTAGAGGTAGCCCGCAGCAGAAATAGATGCGACAGATGACTGGCGCGCGCTGACGTCGTTGGCCTCGAACGTGCCGCCTTTGCTCCAGTTGGTGTGGCCCACAGGAGAGCGCCCCTCGCTGAGCGGAAATCCGAGTGTCTCGCCCTGAGGCACAGGCGAGAGCTGCTGCGACGTGCCAGCGGTGGTTGGCCTAATGTCGAGCAGCTTGGTGTTCTGCGCCAGATTGCCGAGCCACACTTCAGCGACGAACTTGTAGCTTTCACTAAAGCACAGCACGGGCTTGCGGAACGCCTTGGCACACGCCGCGACAAGCGCCGTCCCGCAGCGTCCGAAGACGTCGCCGTTCTGGAGGACCGCTGAGGCCCCGATGAAGACGCGTGTGCACTGCGGCATGACGGTGCAGCAGGCGGTCAGCAGCGCGTAGGTGACGTTGATGCCCACCTCTGACAACTTGGTGGCCAGCTCGCGGCCCTCGTGCAGCGGGGCGGCGTCGATGACGATGACCTTCTTGGGTCGCTGCTGCGGCGTGCGACCTCGCGCGAGGAGGATGAGCTCGATCGTGCTGCTTCGGCCGAACACCAAGATGGTATCGTTGTTGTTGACAAATGGGACGGAGCGGTACTCGACGATGTTCGTGAGTGCGTTCCGCACCTCGCCACTGATGTTGTCGAGCACGCTCAGCGCCACTTCGCGGGGGTCACGGTTGCGCACCGAGTCACGGCGGTCGCGGAAACTGCTGGACGACGCTGCGTCCTGGGAGTTTTCGGTGTCCACGCGGATGAGGGCCATGAGGCGGCGGATAAGTGCCTCCTTGGCATACCGCATGCCCGCGCTCGCCTCGCGCTTTCGCCGCAGGAAGGCGAAGTTGGCCTCGATAAGGTTCACAAAGGCCACCGTGTCCACCTCGCGCAACGACTTGCCCTCGAGCACCGTGGTGGACTTGAGCAGCTCGCGAAAAGCGCCGATGGTGGCCTGCATGCGGGCATTGCCGCCGACAATCTGCATCTCCTCGATCAGCACCGCCACCTCGGCAACGCGCGGGTGGATGACGGAGATGGGGCCGCCAGGGCCGCCCGCGCGCATGCCTCGGGCGTCGGCCGAGGAGTTGAGCTTGATCGCGTCCCCAACCAGCGCACGCAGGCAGTCGCGTTCCTCCTTGATGCTGGAGTTGCCGCCAACGAGCTCCTCCAGGGTCGCGATGTCCTTGCGCAGCTTCGGCTCCCGTCCTTTCGTTGCCTCCAAGTCCGCAGCCAAGCTCTTCTGCGCCGCCTCCGACTCGCCGAGCTCCTCCTTGCGCGCCTCGAGTTCGTACTTGAGTGCCTCCAGCTGTTGCTGTTCCTCCTTCTCCGACGTCTTCAGCCCTGCCTTCAGCTCCCCGGCTTCACCTGACGCGGCCTGCAGCTCCTCCCGTTTGCGCTCCAGTTCACGCTGCGTCGCGCGGAACGCCTTGGTGACGGTGTCGAACTTCTTCTCCACCTCCTTTGCGAGCGCCGTGGCCGCGGCGTTGTTCTTGGTGTACTCCGGGCTGCCGTGGGCGAGCGTTTGCTGCTTGCTTCGCAGCTCGCGCAGTTCGCCTCGACGCTGCTGGAGCTCAGCGAGGAGTGGATTGTCGCTACGTGGTGGGGGAGTGGGTGCCGAGGATGACGCGCCCTCACCCCCTGCGCCACTGCTCTGAGTCCCGCCAGCGGCGGCCGTCTCGGAGGTACCAACGCGAGCGCCAGTCGATGGCGTGTCATCCTCCGCGATGATGCGCAGCAGCTCAGCCTCCTTCTGCTTCAGCTCCTCTGCCTCCTCGCCCTTGGCGCGCTTCATGTTCTTCTGAACCTTCTTCAGCTCCCGCTTCGCCATAACAGCCGAGCGGGCGGCTTCGTTGTCCGCCATGTTCACTGAAGAAGGACAAGGCAACTGGTCTGTATGCTAATCAGTAGTTGGAAGTGTTATTGTTGTTGTCGACAAACCTGCACGACTTGGCGCGTGTCCGTGTTCACCCACGTTGATCGTCGGGCTGAAGCGGGCACAGTGGGCCGTGTGTGTGCGTACGTGTGGGTTCGTGTTTCTAATACGAACAGCATGGGAGACAAGAAGGGTAGCGAGTCGCAAGGCATATGCAACAGTGGGGAGATGTGTACAAGGAGGAAGTAGGAGAAGCAGGTGTGGTGTCATCGAGGGGGGGTCAAGAATAGGTAGACAGTCGAGTGCAAAAAAAAAAAAACACGACCCAACGCCGTTAAATGGCCCTGGTGTGCGTAAAGCACCATCTTGCGCGCGATGCGTGAGGGAGGGAGGGGGTATTACCATGCCACGGAACGAAACACTGTGCTATGCTGTATTGTTCGGTCCGCCCACATGCACGCACCAAGTGAAGCTTGTGCGTTCAGTCCCAGCAATGGCCCGCTCTCGTCTCAGAGCAGTTGGTAGCAGTGGGTGCGTTGACATGCAGCACACGCGATACCTGCAGGCCGTTTTGGGGGCGTGGCTGTGCATACACTCTCAACTTTGCTCTTCCTCTCATATGAGATCAGTCATGTGTGTGTGTGTCGTTCTTCTTCTGTTTTTCTGTGGTTGTTTTGTTTTTGAGACATCACGGCATGCACCGGGAGTTCAACGATATACACTTGCAAGAGATGAGGACACACGCGTTGACCACGGGATCAACGCTCCCCTCTCACACACACACGCTGCTGCTCTCAGGGCGGAAAGAAAGTAAAAACAGGGAATCACTGCTTTGAGAGCACAGTGACTGACAAACGACAACGAACTCATCCAGATAAAAAAAAAGAGAAATACAAAAACCAAATAAAGGAGAAAGAGAATGTCATAACAATGGGGGGAGAATGGCGAGAAAAGGAACGCCAAAGCGAGTGAAGGCCAGGCACACATGAACAGAGAGAGACTCAGCAGTTGCGAAGAAGGAGGGCACAGCCATTGCGCAGCACGCTGACGAATGCAAACAAACAAAACGTACATTCGATAGCGAACAATGCTGGGGGAGTAAAAAAAACAAGGAAAAGGGAAGATACACAATGAGAATGCGTCTCATCTGTTGCTGGGTCGATGAGTTTGATGCCTTCACGGCTGCTTCTTTGCTGGTCTTCGTTTTGTTCATACCTTTCCATATGCGTTTGGTTGTTTGTTTGTTTGTTTTGGCTTTCTCTTCGTGTTATTGCTTTCCTTCGGATTCATCGTGTCCATGGGGTGGTGTTCTGAAGAGCAGTTGTATCATGGGGGGACAGAGAGGACCACAAAAGACTATGAGCGGAGCGAGCGTGAGTGCCACGAAACCCTGAAAGCGAAAGCGAAACAGAAGCATGATGTGTGTATGGGGAGGAGGGGAGGGGGAAGGTTCACCACACGATTAAAAACGGTGCATCACATCA
Source organism: Wallacemonas sp. MBr04 (assembly GCA_030849635.1). Taxonomy (NCBI): domain Eukaryota; phylum Euglenozoa; class Kinetoplastea; order Trypanosomatida; family Trypanosomatidae; genus Wallacemonas; species Wallacemonas sp. MBr04. The sequence goes on from JASANR010001577.1 coordinate 198,308, forward strand.
CTACGCTGTTGCGCGTTGCGGACGACGAGACCCACGGCTAGAAGCGCTTCCGCGGCGGATCTGGTCAATCTCCTGCTCAACTTTGGTGATGTCGCGGTTGTTGGCCCTCTGCTCCTGCGCAAGTTCCTTCTTGATCGTCTTGAGGTACTTGACGTGCTCTGTCTCGATCTTCCCCATCTCCTTGCGCGTGCTCTCTGTCGTGCGCTGCAGTGCAAAGCCCTTGTACACCAGCTTCTCGATCTCGGCGTCGAGGAGGTCCATCCGCATGTTGGCCTCGTTCTGCAGCTTGTACAGGCTGCCGACCTCGGTCATGAGGGAGTCAAGCAGCTCCACATCGACACGCTCCTCCTGGCTCAGGCCGTCACCAGCCACGGCGTCGCCGATCATCTCCACGCGCTTCTCCGCCTTGGCGATCTCCATCGCACGCGTGCGGATAGCCTGCTCGTTCGTCTTGATCTGCTCCGACTCCTTGTTCAGCTCATGCAGGGCGACACGGCGGTCGTAGTTGGCGCTGATGATGCGCTCCTCGTCGGTGGGGCCGCGTGACTTGGTGATGAGCATCTTGTCCTTGGACGCCACCGCACGCTTCAGGCGATCGCGCTCACGAGACAGGTTTTGCAGGTGCTCCTCCTTCTCGCGCAGGACGGTGCGGGCCTCCTCAATCTGAGCCTGCGCCGCGACCGTTTCCTCGACCAGCGTCGCAATCCGCTGCAGCTCGGCCGACTGTCCCTTCATCTGATCCCGCAGCGACTCACGCTGCTCGTACGCGTTGGCGACCTCCTTCAGCGCGGCCTGGTACTCGTTTTGCTTCTGGCGGCCGAGGGCGATGGCGGAGTGGCCATCCGCGTCCGCACCGGCGAGCTCTGAGAGGGTCACAAGCTCCTGTTCCTGCTCATCGGACTTCGCCGTGGCGGAGTTGAGAGCCGCGCGGAGGTCCTCCAGCTCCTTTGCTAGTTTCTTGTGCTCGTTCATGGCTCTCTCCGTATCGCCTGCCTTGTGCACCAGCTCATCCTTCAGCTCTTGGGGGAGGGCCAGGGCCTGAGGCGGCGCCGCACGCGAGCGACGAGCAGTGGAGCCGGTGGCGCCAGGGGCAGAAGTGATGGCGCGGGCCTCACTGACACGCTCCGCTGAAGCCGCACTCACCTCAACCGCGTGCTGAGTCTCCTGCAAGCTCGAGACCTCCTCGCGAAGAAAGCGCGCCTGCTGTTGCAACGCGTTCAACTGCTTCTGCAGGGCAGAGAGATTAGAGGTCGACATGAGACAGACAGAGAAAAAAAGAGAGGAAGAAAAAACAGAAAAACAGAGCTGACAACTTGTGTGTCAGTGTGTGTGTCTAAAGTCAGTGTGCCGTGGTAAGCGTAGTCGTTTCCTTCTGCACCTTGGCTGTTCGGGTTGATTTTACAGATGAGCTGTCTTTTCGTTTCCTTTCTTTTGTGTGTGTGGTGAGTACTTGTTTGTTTGTTTGTTTTTTGTTCCTTTGCACGACTGTGTACGAAGAGGGACCAACGATGTGGGAATGGGAGGCGGAAGGGATGATGGTGAATATAGACAGCGACATACGTGAGCGCCAACGAAGGCCACAATGTTGTTGTTGTTTTTTGTGCGATTGAAATCCTGGCAAAAAAAAAACAAAGAGAGGAGAGGAGGGCGAGGTTGGAAAAAAAAATGGGATGGCAAAGCCACGACATCCACTGTTTCTATTTGAAGATCTGCACAAGGTAGCACCTCGTCAACAGGACACCTCCCTCTCCCCGCAGCTGTTGTTCTTGGTGTTGGCATTCTCAGACAAGCGAGATGTGCTGTGACACGTTCTTTTTGGTTGTTTTTCTGTTATTCCTGATGCCGCAACGGTGGTGATTGTCGACGGCAGTTCCGTGATAACTTGACTAGTGCTTGACTGTAAAGAGGAGAAAAACAAAATAGAAGCGGGAGGAAGAGAGGGCTACTCATCAGCAAGTAGCGCTCTCGCCAGCAACAACCCCAATGTTAACAAAAACAACAAAACCAAAAAGACACGTCAGCACCATACGCTGGCGGTCTTGAGCAAAAAAGAGCAGTGGTCTCGCTAACGTTTAGACCTGTCACTTCCGGGGGTCGTGCCGTCATTGTTGTCATGATTCTGGCTGCCACGTCCGTCGCCTCCACGAGGAGCGCCGGCTGACCCGCGTTCGGCTCCATTCTCAGGCATCGCGTCCGTCGTTGAGGACTGGTAAGGAGGGGCGCTCAGGTCGTCGTACAGTTTGTGGATGTCCGTGTCGACGCGCTCAGCCCTGTCGTATCGGTCAGCGAAGCGATGCGGCGCCGGCTTCGGAGAGTGTTCCTTGGTGTGTGGGAAGCGGAAGACGTCAGCCTGGGCACTGTCGTCCTCGTGGACCTCGACGCTGGTGTCATCATCGGTCTTGTTGGTGCGCATAATGTCCATGAACTGGTCGTAGTGACCGCGCGGGTCAGTGAAACCCTTCGCACCCTGCGACTGAGCCAGACCAAAGTTGAACTCCGCCGCCTCGCGCATCTGCTTGCGCGTCTGCTCCTCGTTCGCGGAGAGACGCTCGTTGTAGATGGGCACGCCATGAATCGTGTCCACCGCACGCTTGATGCGCCGCGTCCGGTCCATCCACCACTGGAACTTCTGCTGATTAAACTCGTCCTTGCCGATATCCGCGGCGTACATGCGCTTGTACGTCGAATTGCGTGGCTGGCTGAACCGTGGCTTGACGGCCAGCTGCTCAGGCTTCTCATGAATCTCGTCAGACGTGAGTTGGTACTCGCCGCGCTCCAGCTGTTCGATGCGGCGCTGCTCCAGCATCTCCTCCAGCTCACTCGCCTCCGTCACGCGCTGCTGGCGGGTCTTCTCGCGACGACTGACACCGAGGTCATCGAGCGCCTTCACGCCGCGGGTGCGGTTCGTCAAGTACTGCTCATCCTTCTCCACCTCTTCCTCCGAGTAGCCGATCTGCCGCAGGATTTCTGCCTCTCGTGCCTTGTCTAGTTGTGCCTTGCGCGCGATCATGTGCAGGTTGGCGTCGTCGATCGACTTGTGCAGCTTGCCCTTGTAGTTGCGGTACTGCGTGCGCGGGAGCTCCACGGTGTCCATAATGTCCTGTAGCACCTGTCGGTCCAGCTTCGTGAACCCCACGAGCTCATCCACACCCATCTTGCGCTGATCATCCGCCAGCACCCAGCGCAGATCCTCATCGTCGATGCGGCCACGTACGAGCGAGTACGGCTCGAACTTGTCGCGCTCCCACGCCAAGGGCAGGTTACCTGTGATGATGGTGTTGTCCTGGCGCTGATTGTCCATCATTTCCATGTACGTGTTCAGGTACCACCTCGGAGCCGTGTGGTCGGTGAGCTCGGTGCTGCTCGCATCCTTGGAAGTCTCGACGTACATGAGCGGTTCCGTGTTGACGTCGTCCTGCCGCGTATTAATGCCTTGCGCTGTGAAATTCGGCTTCTTGAACTGCTCCTCGACGGGAGTCTTATCGAGACGCGGAATCTTTTTGGCCACATAGCGAACGGGGGCCTCGCGAACGGGCTTGGCGGCTGACGTGCCCATCTGCTAGTTGTGGCAGTTGTATGTGGACGCCACGTGGGGGGAGGGGAACAAAAACCAATAATAAAAGGAAGAAGTGACGGGGAATAGCAGAGAGAGAGTGCCGAAGAAGGAACAACACAAAGACCACCGCGGAAAACGGACAAACAAACAAAACGGAAAGACAAAAGAGAGCCACTCTGCGTCCCTGTGCAAGAGATTCACAGGCGTCAGCGTGCGGAGACGGAGGGGAAGCACACGAGAGAGCAAGAAAGCGCGAGAGTGAGGGAGATGAGGGAAACACTCGTCGAAGGAGTCACTGTATTTTTTTCTCTCCGCTTGGGCAACAATATGTTTCTTTCGAGACCCGACGCCGCACTACTGGGGCATCGAGTGGGGAAAAAAATGGCTGCACACAGACGCGCGTCCATCGAGTGCGCTATGAAACAGCCTGCAGAACTGAATGATGCAGTGGGACGAGCCTCGTTGAGTGGAGCTCTCCACTGAGCTTCAAATCGCAAACGACGCACATCACGAGCCGATTGGTAACCTGGCAGTAGGCGATTCGACCACTTCGTATCTCGTTTTTTGGTACTGTTGTGGTTGGTGTTGTTGTTTTTGTTTTTTCAGTTTCACAATCGTATCTGGTGCAACGTATGAACTTGGAAGCACAGGAATGCGAGTGCCGCGAGGACAGTCACAAACACAACGTGCGCGAAGAAAACGAAGCAGTGTGTCAGACAGAAAGAATGAAACACGAGGCTCGCAGGTGCTGCGAGTACAGGGGGAAAAAAGGAAATCAATAAACGAAAAATCTATGATGCAGGAGGGCGGAACGCCAGTCCATGCGTACAGTGCGTGGAGAGAAGCTAAACATGAATTTAGTTCTTCTTGGGCGCGGCCTTCTTGGCAGCCTTCTTAGCGGGCTTGCGAGCGGCCTTCTTCGCGGCCTTCTTCTTGGGCGCGGCCTTCTTCGCAGCCTTCTTCGCACCAGCCTTCTTCGCGCCAGCCTTCTTCTTGGGCGCGGCCTTCTTCGCGGCCTTCTTGGCAGCCTTCTTCGCAGCGGGCTTGCGCTTGGGCGCGGCCTTCTTGGAGGCCTTCTTCGCGGCCTTCTTCGCGCCGGCCTTCTTCGCAGCAGCGCGTTTCGGGGACGCCTTCTTGGGGGAGGCGCGGGGAGACGGCTTCGCCGGGGAGGCGGCGGGGGCGGCAGCGACGATAGCAGCGGCGTCCATGGTTAGAGCGGGGTTGGGGGGTGGGAGGTGGGGAGAGAGTGTGGAGTAGGAGGTGGAAGGAGCTAGAGAAGCTATCGCAGGAACACAGAGAGAGAGAGAGGGAGGGAAAGGGGGGGAAAGAGGAAGGAAGATTTGACGGTTGTGAGGGGCCACAACTGGGGGAGAGACGCGAGACACGAGCAGGCACAACCGCGACGGTGTGTGCGTGCGTGTGTGGCGGTTTCGGTTCACCGCTCCCCTGGCATCAGCGCTGCGGATCGTAATGCGCGAGAGAATAACAACCAACGCCGAACACCGTACAGCAGGAGGGAGCGTCAACGCAAGCCACTTCCCCGCACAACATTAGTGGGCAGGTTTCTGCCTGTCACGTGGTATGTGGTGCAGACGGACAAATGACGTGCCCCTTCACTTGCTGACGTAGTTGGTCAGACGGGATGTGTGTACCATGCACACAGTGGGTCGAACGTTGGTGAGACCGGGTTTTGCTTTTTTCTTTGCCTGCGAGTTCGCCTCTACACGAACCCACGAGGTAGAACAACGGGAACAAAGGACAACGTTATCGAAGATTCAATTGCAAAGGCGATGGAGGGCACATGAATACAGAAAAACAGACAAACAAATCCACACGATGCTGCCTTCCAGCATTGGCCTTTCTTCTTTCACGTCTTTGTTTTGTTTTGTGTGTGTGTGTGTGTGTGTGTTTTACTCACCAAAGATATACGTTCACAGTACGTGTGTGTGATTTAAAAAAGCACGCAATTTGTGTAGACACGCTCTCTCTCTCTCTCTCTCGCTCTGTCTCGGTATGTCCTCATTGCCTCTGTATTCGTGTCCATCTCGCTCCCATTCTTGTCGACGCCACGACAACAGAGAACAAGCGTCGCGAATATGTGTGCGAGAGACAGTGAAAGAACGTGGGAGTGCACTTACTGCTCCGCCTCATACTTCTCAATGATCTCGTGCGACGGCCACACGCGAACCATACCGTCCTCTGCACCAGAGGTGTACGACTCCCCATCTGGGGCCCAGCGGATGTGGAACACGGGACCGTGGTGGCCACGGTTTGACTCCAGCTCAGTGCCGTCGATGGTGAACTCCTTGGCCTTGAGCTTCGAGCCCGCCGCGACGTGCTGGCCGTCGGGGGAGAGAGACGCGCACTCGACATCCTCAGCCGTCGTGAACGCGCTCTTGATTTCGAGGGTCGTTGTGTCAATGAAGCTGATGGTCTTCTCGTGTGCTGCGACGAGCGAGTGCATGTGCGTGTACTCGAGGAAGTTGAGATTCGGAATCTCCTGGCGCATGTAGGGGCCCGAGGTGTCGCGCAGATCCCACTTGAGGATGGTGTTGTCGCTCGCGGTCACCATCGTGTTGGGGTCAATGAAGTAGGACGCCTTGACGTTGTTGCAGCCGCCGTTCTCAAACGTGCTGGGCTCTGCGTCGTACTTGTTCGCGTCAAAGATGCGAATGATGCCATCGAAGCAGCCCGTGGCAATGCGGTTGCCCATCCAGTCGCAGGACTTGATGTACTTGGGGTGCACCCACGTGTGCAGCTTCTCGCCTGTCAGAGTGTCCCACATCATGGCTGAGTAGTCGCCACTGCCCGTCACGAGGCGCGTGGCGGTGCTGTTGAACGACGAGCAAAACACGGCACCCTTGTGACCCTCGAACGTGCCGACCCAGTCGCCAGTCTGGCCATTACGGAGCATCGGCTTCGCGTCGTGGCACGACGTCACGAACCAATAGGTGCCATCAATGATTTGGCTGTAGTTAATGTGGCACACCGGACGCGTGTGGCCAGAGCAAATCTTCACCTTGGTGCGGTTGTTCCCCGAGCTAGACGGCGCAGGCGCGGACTCGGGTTTTCTAGTCGGTGCAGTGTACTTGGTACTCATTGTGTGTGGGGATGGGTGTAGGTGTGTTGTTGTTGTTATTTGCCTTGTCAGACAACACGAACGCAGTGAGACGGAATATGAAGGTGTGCTTGATCGACGTCTGTGGCGGTGGTAGACACGAAAATCCGCAAACGACACTCGGGTAGGGCGTGAAGATTGGCAGAAAAAAAACAGCTACCTTGCACTCTTAAGGCGGTGGTCACGTCACTGAACCGATAAGTATGTGTATAAACGCAGTGTTTATTCTTCTGCTTTCTGAGTATACGTTTGTGTTTTGCTGTTCTAAAGACAAGAGGAAATGCACAAGAAGAGAAACAGAAGGAAAAGGAGGGGGGAGTTACAGTGAAAGAGATCGAATAAGTGCGAGCACGCAGTTGCGCGAAACGCCCGTTGAGCAGTGCGACACACAGACAGGGGACAGCCTTCGCATATGGCAGATCACGCACCAAGGAAATGTGGGCGATCCTCTCCCAACACTTGGTGTGTATGTGTGTGTGTGTGTGTGAGTGTGTGTGTGCAGCATGCGCAAGAACAGAAGGGTAAACTGTCCACGGGGAGGATTGCGTCGTCGCACACAACATCACATGTCCAGAAGCCTTGCCAAGAGGCCGTCCCTTCCACTGCCTTACGCGCGGGATACAGTGCTCCTCAGCTACGTACCTTCTCTCTCATCTATATTGGACCTTTTTTTTAGCGTTTTTGTGTTGAGACGTCTAATACTTATTAACTCAAGGATTAAGGGAAAGAAGCTGACACCAAAAAAAAAAACTCCAACAAAAGGACCTGTTCAGTTGTTGTGGGGGGTTGCATCAGGTGAGGGGAGACACCACTGTTGGTGTTTTTCTCGATGAATCTTCGGCTCGCCAAACAACGAGGGGATGATCAGAGCCAAAAGAAAAAAGCAAGAGCTGCGTGCGGGTCATTCCATTTGCGAAACAATAAGTCGAGAAGCGTCACCTGAAAACAATCCTTGCCACACCCAAAACGTCCATGTTTGTCATTTCTTCTTTTCTTTTCTCTGGGACAAATATGGATTCTTCGTAAAACATCAACCAACAGCTGCGCACCAGCACGCAGCCATCAAGGGGGGAAGCGGGGCAGAAAGATTTTGTCCTCTGTTGTTTCTTTCTCCCTTTTGTTTTCCACATCCGGTTTTTTATATATAGTTTTCCTCCCATTGTCACGTGCGCGTGTGCGCGGACCTGCGTAGCAGCACAGAGAAGGACACGGCTCAGCGCTGTCGATTTACGGGTGCGCCGTCTCTATTTCTCTTTTTTATCGTTGCCAAGAGTGGGAGGGAGAAAACACACCACGCGACTACTGCTGAGTGCGCTGGCGTGGCACGGCACGGAGCACGTCATCCACACGCAGAATCATCTCGGCCGCCTCGGAGGCGTACGCCACGACGGAGCTCTTGACCTTGAACGACTCCGTGATGCCCAGCTCCTTGACATCGGCAATGTCGCCCTTGATGACATCGATGCCGTACGTCTTGTTGCCCTTGTAGTGCTCGGCCTGGAGGCGCGTGACGAGGTCGTTGCTATCGAGGCCAGCGTTGTCCGCGATGATCGCCGGCAGCGTGCGCAGGGCAGTGGCGAACGCCAACATCGCCAGCTGGCGCTTGCCGGGGATGCTCTTGGCCTTCTCCTCGACAGCGTTTGCCATGAGGAACTCGGAGCAGCCGGCGCCAAGCACGGTACGCGTTTCCTTGACCGTCTCAGAAATGACGCAGATCGCGTCGTGAACGGAGCGCTCGGCCTCATCCAGGATGTGGCGAGACGCACCACGCAGCACGATCGTGCATGCCTCGCCCTTGGGCAGACCAGAGAAGCGGATGACGGTGCCCTCACCGATCATCACCTCATCGATGCGCTCCGCGAAGCCGTACTTGATGTTTGCGGTGTCGTCGAACGTGGAGACCACGTCAGCGCCGAGGGCCTTGGCAAGACGCTCGATGCCGTCGAAGTCTGCGTGCTCGATTGCCATGACGCCGTTCTGGGCGAACAGCTCCTCGGGGTAGTTGTAGATGAGCTGTCGGTTGATGAAGCAGTTGATGTCGTGCTTGAGGATGCTCGTCACCTTCGCCTTCATCTTGGCCTTCTCAGACGCCTCGACCTCGGCCAGCTTCTCGACGCTATCGACATTCACCTTGGCGCCAAAGATCTTGATCTTGTCCGTGTCCATCGGTGTGTTGGCGACCATGATCTTGGCGTTCTCAAGATGACGGGGCTGACCGATGCCGATCTTCTTGTCCAGCAGGAAGCCGGGCTCAAGGTAGCTGTCGCGCAGCGTGCCACCGAGCTTCTTCATGATGTTGATCATCTCGAGGTTGCCGCTGCCGTTCAGGCGCAGCACAGCATCCACACAGAGGTTGGCGAAGTAATCCGATTCGACCGTGATGATCTTGGAGCTAAGCGTGGTTTTTGCGATGCGAATGAGGTCCTGGTGGAACAGCTCCTTGTTGTTGCCGTTGTCCTCCGCGGCGGCAGCCAGCGCCTCCTGCGCAATGGTGGCCGCCATGCGGTACCCCTCCAGAATCGTCTGGGGGTGAATGGATTGGTCAAACAGCTTTTCGGCGTTGCGCAAAAGCTCACCCGCGAGGACGGTCACACTGGTCGTGCCATCGCCCACCTCGTCGTCCTGGGTCTTGCTCATGTCGATGAGAATCTTCGCCGCGGGATTGTCCATGAAAAGGGACTTGAGAATGGTAGCGCCATCGTTTGTGACACGCACCGATTGCGTGCGGTCCATGCCCTGCAGAATCTTATCCATGCCCTTCGGGCCCAGGGTTGTCTTGACGATGTCAGCGACCGAAACGGCACCCATAATGTTCATCAAACGAGCACGCTCACCCTTTTCCTCAGATGCTCCTTCGCGGAGAAACTGAGAGGCCTGGTTGTTGAAATACATTTTCTTGTGTCGGAAGAGGAGGTATCACTGAGGCAAAAAAAAAAAGAAGAACGAGGATGAATCACAATGTGTTGTTACCGTTCAGCAAATTGAATTTAATGGCACAACTGTGCGTTAAATTCAAAGATACTGTAAACGGAAAGGGAAACAGCAAAAAAAAAAAGAACACACAACGAAATAAATAGTTGCGTCCTTTTTCTATGTTTCTTTTTTTTTTTGAAAAATACTTATGTTGATTTAGTGTGAGTGTGCGAGATGAGGAGAGCGGGAGAAATGTGTTGGTGATGAAATAATGACTGGCGCAGTGTATGTCCCGTTTTGTGGTGGCAACACGACACGAAGGAAACTGCGCAGCAACGAAAATAGATATAGGCAGAATACTGTGCCGTCGAGTTGACAGTGAGATAAAGATATTCGCAGGTTACAACAAAGACAAACCATGCCGTTCAATATCTACAATTTCGTCGTGTCTATTTCTTCGATCAGAATAAAATGGTTTTAATTATCTGATTGCCAATAAATTGGCCGCGTCTCGCAAACGGTGAATTATTTGCAGGTGAGAAGTTCAGACCACAGAGATCTTCACTAACTCACTCCAAAATCAAAAGACAAGTGAGAAAGGCAGGTGAGATGGCAGTTACGGTTCGTAAAGATACTTGAACATGAACCATCCAGCAAGAAAAAGTGAGCGTGACAACAACAAAACCAACAACAAGCAATTAAAAAAAGCAACTTTTTAGCAACAATAATAGCAACAACAACAACAACCAAAAAAACGAAACTGACGCTACTGCAAATACAGTAACACACAAGTCATGTGAGAGGCATTTACCGTTTCACACACAAAAAAAAAATAGTCGCTGACACAGCACAGAAACCTTCAAATATTTGGGCAAATGCTCACCTCAAGTTTTTTTTTCGTCTCCATATTGATTTTGGACACAACTGAAAAAAAAAGCAAACGAGAGACAAGTGTGAATAACAATCACTGGCATCTTTGCGTAATTACAATTTCGCACTGTCGCAGAGGACACTATTCAAGATGCAACGAGAGATGGATGTTTTTGTTCCCGATCATTTCTGTCAATGCGCTGCTGAGCTGTTGATGGAGTTCATCGCGAATCCGCATATACTCCGTGGCGTTTCTCAACTTTGCGGCAACGGTGCAAACAATCTTTTCTCGCGGAGCGGTTGAGTGAACCCAAGACTTCACGGAAAGCACTTCTGCTACGTCATCACGTTGTGTGATTATTTGACGTAAGGCATCATCCAAGGAGTCGTGGTACTCGGGCGAGCTAAGAAGAAGCACTTTTCCCGTTTCTTCCAAGAGTGGAAACGCTGAAAGCAGAACCAGCGTCGCGCTGATGGAGCTGCAAATGGGATCCGCAATCCACCACCCAAAGTACCGCATGAGTAAGCTCGAGATGATGACGCTCACACTGCCTAACAAATCCGCCAGAATGTGGAGATAGACACCGCGCATGTTGTGGTCGACACCGGACGAACTGCAGCCGCCGTGACTGTGGCCGTGGTCGTGCGAATGACTGTGACCATGCGCCTCGTGAAAAAAAATGATGCCAAGCACATTCACGAGCAGACCAATAACGGAGACAGTCAGCAGATAGTCTGCCTCGATCTCCGGTGGATCAAGAATCCGCTCCGCTGACTCGATCATGATGTACATGGCAATAAACAGGAGAAGCGTGCCGTTGACAAAGCCGCCAACAGTCTCGTAGCGACTGTAACCAAATGGATACTGCTTCTCAGACACCACCCACGAAGACGCGTAAGCGGAGAATAAGCCAATGCCAAGCGACGCCGCATCAAGGAGCATGTGAAACGAATCTGAAACGAGACCGAGCGAATTGGCCACAACACCGTAACCGAATTCGAGAAACATAATGAGAACCGTGAGAACCAGATACATTGCCAGTTTCCTCTCGCGCGCTCCAGAACAAATAAAACGCAAAAACGAGTTTTGTGATTGTGAGCTCGCCGTCAGCGAACGACCGAGGTCATCACCGCTTCGTTTGTCGGTCGGCGTGCGCGTATTGAGACCAACCACAACGGATACGCCGCACAGGCAACAGTCACGGACGACCAACACCACGGTTCTTGGCACTGCGCCGAACGTGATGAAGTAGTATGGGGACACCGCGCAAACGAGCAGTGCAGCAACGACAAACCGCGGAATGACACTAGCACTGGCGTTGGTGATGGTTCGGTGTTGGGTGGCGAAAAAGGGAATGACGGAGCCGCCCACAACCAATGCCAAGGGCGTGAATGGGCTGTCAACCATTCTAGAAATGGGGTGAAAGCGCGTGGAAGCCACGAAGCCGAGAACAATTAGTCCGCCAACGGAGACGAGACCTTCCGCAGCCTTGAATTCATCCGTGTTTAAGCGGCGCAGTAGGGTGCCGTACAACAGCGCACCAACAGAGCCAACGAGCCGCAAAAACGTTTGGAGACCGACAGTGGTTTCGGCCCACCAGGAAAAGGATGACGGAACTGGAAATGTGGCGTTCACTGCGACTGCGGCTAACGCCGCGAACAAGATGCATTTACGCTGTCTTGAGCCAATATCAGAGGCGAGAGCAATGGAAAGTTGCAGGTGCAACGAAAGCTGAACGAGGTCCACATACTTCGCAGCCAAACCAAGAGAGAGAGATGCTGCGACGAAGACGACGCAATATCGGATACTGAAACGGGACGCATAAGCTTTTGCGGACTTGTCGAGAGAACTTGTGGAGAACACGAGGAAAAATGCAAGACCAATCGCGAGAGTCGCAGCGAGCCAGATCGCGCTGAACAAGGAGTACCGACAGTAAAAAGAGAGGCTACTAACGGCAATCACGTTCGCAATGGCAGCGAGAAATTCATCGGACGCACCCATGTCGGTGCGCGTTATTTCCTTGAGGGTCGGCGTGCGTGGGGAGTTGGGGAGGGGGGGGGGGCCTTGTGGTTGCTGGGGGTGGTGGGGGTGTTGAGGGGCGGCGTGGGCCGTCCTGGGGTCGGGCAGGGCGGGACCCTAGGAGGCCGGGACGCGCGTCTCCACGCCCCTCCGCCCCAGCACACCCGGCGAGCCCCAACACCAAGAACCCCCCCAAAACACCCCCCCCCCCCCACACACTCCCACCGCCACCGCTTACCCCACACCAAGGGAAAAAATAAAATCGCACAGCTCGCGTTCTTTTTTAGTGTTCACAATGTCTGTTTTTGATTTTGACAGTGAAATTCCATTTGCAGAGTACGTAGATACCATCACACGGCACGCTGAAATGTTTAAACCGCAGCCAAAGACACCCGAGGGCCTGCTCGCGCTCGCAAACAGCCTGAAAGACTCAATCGTGGAACAGCGCAAGAATGGCGCTTACGATGTGGCGTACTACTACTGCATCAAGTCGTTGCAGATTTTCGACGACAAAAAAACGGCTGTGCCGCTGAATAGGAAAAATCCAGCCGTCAAGTCAGTGCTTCTCTGGCTGGTTAACTCGACAGAAAGTATCAAAGCGAAAGGATTGCCTGCGTACTATCAGAAGCGAATCGAGGAGCTGAAAAGACTCGAGCCCGAGCGACAAAAGATTTTGGCTCGTCAAATGGAACTAGATGCTGAGGCTGAATCTCAGAAGGAGCACAATATTCGCCGACAGCAGCTACTTTCTGCAACAACAGCCGATGAGAGACACTTGTTGAACGCACTCGGTGGTGCTCATGGCAACTCCGCCGACGGCTTTTACGGCAATACGACCAATCGCACGACCACTCTGCCACCGACGCTGTATGGCTCTGCGTACACGTACTCTCCCTCACCCACACCGGTCACTCAACTTCAGACCGCTGGGCCCGTCACACCGTCGCCCGCTCCACAGCCGTCGAGCACGCCAACCGGAGGCGTCGCAGCATCGTGGCGTTTCCCTGGTGGACCGCGAACGACGTCATTTCCCCGTCGCGGTATAGTGAATTTGGGCAACACCTGTTACATGAACAGCGTTATTCAAGTTCTGAATGTGACACCGCTTGCTGATTTTTTTATGTCCGACCGGTACGTGAACGACCTGGTTGAGCGGACAGGGAACTACTCGCGTGTCGTCAACGCATTCAGCTTTGTCATTCGTGAGTTACATCGCGCACACTGCTCGTACGCTGTTGGCCCGTCCTCGCTGAAATCTGCGGTTGGCGCCATCTACGAACCGTTTGATAATTCAAAACAACAGGACGCCAATGAATTCCTGCGCGTCATCATGGACGCTGTCCACAGCGGATTAAATGCAAATGCAGCCTGCCGTACCGTGATGCCCGAAATTGACAACACCCAGGGAACCGACAGTCAACTGGCACGGGCGTACTGGTGGCAGTACACGCAGAAGAATGCATCTGTTGTGGTTGAGATGTGCGGCTTTCAAGAGCGGAGTATGGTGACGTGTCCACAATGTGGACGCAGCAGCCGCTCCTTTTTTCCAACGCTTGGAATCGAGGTCCCTGTGCCCCGCGGCAACGACATGACACTCGAAAAGTGCCTGGCCAAATACTGTGCAGAGGAAGTCCTGGATAACGATTCACTTTACCAATGCTCAGGCTGCGGGCGCAAGGTAAACGCCCGCAAGCAGCTGCAGCTGTACTCGGCCCCACAAATTCTCTTCATCACGCTGAAACGGTTCCAGCACATGGGAGACTTTTCCAACGTGTCGAAAGTAACGTCAAACGTCTTTTTTCAGCAATACCTGGACGTGGCGCCGTATATGTGCTCTCAGTTTCCGTCGACACAATATCAGTTGATTGGCATTGTGAACCATCAAGGCAACATGCATGGCGGACATTACACGGCAGACGCTTGTGGGGGTGGCTCGTGGTTTCATGCCAGCGATGAAGTCGTGACAGACGCAACAGCTCCAAATCCTAGTCTTGCTTACATTTTGTGCTACCGCCGGCGTGATGCATGAGCGCAGTGGAGAATCTGAAAATGAAGCATGGAGTCTACCGTGTTCAGCTCTTCCGCAACCTTTTTTTTTTTGTTCACTATCTTTGCTTTCTCGCTATGTGCTCTTGCACTCACGTCGACTTGTGCACGTTTGATATATGGCAGTTCTACGAGTGGTTTTTTGTGCACACGGTGTTCTTGCTCTGTTAGTGTGTTCACTGCACCACCTGACTTTGTCTGTTTACTTTTTGCCGATCCTGATGCAGTTGTGAAATTTGAGGTTCATTTCCGTTCTCTTCAATTGTGCGCTGCCCTTTTTTTTTTATCGCTGTGGTTTGCTTGTTTTTTTTTCTCGCATTTTTCTTTTTTTTTTTTTTTGCTTTGCTTTGGTCGTAAGCAGGAAATCAGTCAACTGTGCCCATTGAGGACTTCGCAATCATTTACATGTTGGTCCGCAAGACAAAATATATAGTGATAACTGTTGCCGTTTGTAGCAACGTTCTTGTGTCATATTTCGTTTTGCTCAGGGCTGCACACGCAACCAAACATTCCACCAGTTGTTGCTTTTTTTTTTCTTGGTTACCACCTCGCTCCGAGAGGTGTGTCGTTACCTTTTGACAGAGTCCTTCACCACGAGCGATGTTCTGTGCTCTGTGCTGTGACGGTTCTCAATTAAAAAAAATGTATTTCTTCTGTTGCTCCCTCTCTTTCCTGTGACCCACACTTTAACTCTCCACTCTTCAAGAATTACCTGACATATCACCCTCTGGAACAATGCCGGAAAAGGTAAACCGGTAAATTTGAATTAGACCACAAGAGATTGGTGTGCTCAAATAGGTGAAAGAAGTGAGTGGGTTACATCCTCATTTTCTTATCCGTTCTAAATGAACACGTGCCTAGTTGGTCTATTTGATGCACCAAAGCAACCTCATGTGGAATCCTTATTCTCCCCCCCTCCGTGCAATGAAACCCACTTTCTGCTTCACTTCGCTCCCACCTAACGTTTTCCTCTCTTCTGCCCGTTTCCTCATAAAATGGCTCAGCGCCAAGTAGGCGCACTCATTGATCGAAGTCACGAGTGCTCGTTCCTTCCACGTGCCTTCAGCCAAATCCTCTTGTACATTGTCAAGAGTACTTCTCTCCGTCTTTTTCCGAGTTCGTCGCCAATCCCGCGTTCTTTTTGTTCTCTCACTTTGTTCTTTTCTTTTTTTGATTGACGCCGCCACGACAAAGGTTCATTCGTTTACCTGACATGGAACGCCACAGTGTCAGTCAACGCCAAGAATCGATACGCGAGTATGATCCCGATTTTGGTCTTTTGTATCGTCCTATTCGCTTCCGATCTGTGGCACCTGCTGGCTTGTACCGGGCACCGTCCGATCCTTCAGTTGGCCCTCAACAAGTGGAATCAACCACACCAGAGACGCGAGCCACACATTTGCAAGCGCCGCCAAAGAATTCACGCCCGTTACCACCTCCTGTACGTTTGCGGTCTCCTGTTCGTGTAAGCTCCCGTTCGCCTTCTATTCTGCGGGATTACACACCCACCAAATTGCGGTGGAAGTCGGAGGATCCAGCTCGAAGCGATTTCGATGTCCTCTCTGCTGTCCGTCGATCGAGAGTGACACCGGAACAACCGCCCACTGAGGAAGTCCTCCAGATCGTAGCGAATGCGGTGCCACCCACTCAGGAGGCTGTTATGAAACCACCTCGATTCGCTTCCCGTCCGCGCGAACGCGTGCGCAGTTTCGTCTCACCATCACTGAAGTATGCGTTGCTGATTGTCGCGACGCAGGAGGTGGAAGATCGAGCGGCCATCGACACAGAGGAGTTGGCTGCATTCAGTGAGATTATTCAAGCATTTCGATACGCTGTTGAGATGGAGCTTGTTCGAATGGCGGCCTTCAAGCTATTTCGACTCGAGCGTGGTGGTCGTGTTTCCCTCGCCGAACAAGAGGCACGAGAGAGGGGAATCATTGATTTATGGCAGTGGGAGTCGTTGCAGGATGTCCAGCTGCGGCGTACCATTGGGTGGCATTCCTCGTCTATCGCTTGCATTACAGCTGGCCCAGGTGCTGCAGCAACCAAGACCTTGCCTATCAGCAAGCCGCTCATCGCACATGCGAGTCTGAAACGATCCTCTCACTCAAGTCCAAGATGCTCGCCTGTAAGTATAGCGGTAGGCGCCACGGAACAGAGTGATTCTCCGTGCCCCACACCTGACCCGTCATCAATACGCTCCTCTCCGTCGTCACGTGATGTGTGCGATGAGGTCGAAATTGGCGATGAGACAGGTCTTCAGAACTCACACGTCACCAGTTTTCCCTCGCCGGATTTCGACCGCGCTGCGTCAGCTCAGGAGCGACCGCGGAGTGTTCCACCGCCACCGCCAGAGCCGGGTGACGACGCCGAGCCACTGGAGTTATTTCGCGGTCCCAACGACGACGTCGGCGCCTCATGGTGTCAGGACCCCATTACGTCCATGCTGCTGCAAGAGCAATTGCTGGATGAAAAAATATCACGGCAACACGCCGAGACGCTACGTCGTGCGTCGTATCTCCCAAAGCAGCGGAACGCTTCCCTGGACAACAAATGTGAGTACATACGCGACGGAAGTCAACAGGCGTTGCGACGGCGTTTGGCAGCGCTGTTCGAGAACTAGCACCACAGAAGGGGAAGAGCGCATGCTTGAGGTCCTCATGCTTCTTCTTCACTCCTTTGTTTTGCTTTCACTTCACTACTTGTTCTTTCTTTTCTTTTCTTCTTTTCTCGCCCACACATTGTCATCACTTCAAACACCCTGTACCTTTACGCCCTTGTCTGTCTCTCTCTCACACACGGACACGTCCATTGCTACATGTTTTACTGCTTTCATACTGACCGTCTTTTTTCTTTTTTGCTGTACTAGCATCCTGTTTCAAAATGCGAGAACGAGAGAAGTAAAAGACAAAACTAGCGGAACGCTGAAACACCAGCAAGTGCTCACTGTCCTATAGCTGGTCTCTCGATTGCTTCGCTGACACAGTGTGTACACAGACACACTTGTTTATCTGGTAGCAAATGAGCACATCAGCACTGAGGAGAACGCACTGAAGTCACTCTCCTTCTCTTTCTCCCTCTCTCTGTCGAGACAGGGCCTGTTTGAACGCGGCGAAACCTCTCGGTTTCAATTCGTCCCTCGCAATGCGACTCATTTTCATTCTCGCGTCCTCCTCATTCTGTCCCTCTCACATTTCCACATTAATCAACACAGTGAACTCAGTTTAGTCGAGCAAAAAACAACAACAACAACAACAACAACAACGACAACTACAACTGCACCAAGTGCTTTTCCCCCTCCTTCTCTTCCAAGTCTCCCCCTCACTCTTTTTTCTTGCATTCGCTTGGGTTTGTTACGGTTTTTTTTTTCGGCGTATCCTACTCATTCCCCACTCATTCCACACACTCTCTCTCTCCTTTCCTTTCCTTTGCTTCCCAGTGAAATATCACCACTTCCACCACAAGCACGTCTTACGATGGGTAGCTCATCTTCTCTGCCTGAAGAGGGACTCCACCACCCGGAGCTCTTCTACACTGGTGTTGCCGCAGCAAAAGAGCGGCGATACACGTTTTCTGAGCTGTACTTCCACCAGGCACTCAAGAACCACCCCGGTCGTGTGTTCTGGAATGACCTCATGACTGCGGCGTTTAGTCCCACTGACCGCCTGAAGAAGAAGGCCGCTGCTGCCGCCGCCGCTCCCGCCACCGAGGCATCCCCACACTCCGCGGACATTGATGAGGCTGAGAAGCAAGATCCAGCCGAGAAGGATGGGGCGGGCGACAAGGAGGATGTCTTCAAGAAGCGTGAGGTGACGCTGCCTGTGGATGACTCGCTAAATGACGTCGTTGACTACATTCGCCTGGTCGCCGACATCGCTGTGACGTACCTCAATCTCGGCCCCGATGAGAAGACGCACACGATGGGCATGATGTACTCCGGCTTCATCTGCGCCCACACTCAGCTGATTCTTCACCTGTTGCACCTCAACTCCGAGGATGGTGAAGATACTGAAGACGAGCGCAGCAATGCCGGTGACGGCGATAAGCACGAGACCCGTAAGAAGCGCGCGTTCGGTGGTGCCCCTGGTGCCGACCAACTCAAACACACTGTGCGCCTCTTTGAGCAGCAGTGCCGCTTCTACTGGATGTGCTCCGCGTTCAACTACACCGTGCTGAGCCTGATGTTCGCTGCCGGCCTGAACAAGGCAGACAAGGCCGAGCTGCGCAAGCAGCAGCAGATCTTTGGCAACGCCTTCGACGCGTTCGACACGGCTCGCACAATGCTGCGCAACTACGCCGAATCCCACCAGGAAGTCCACATTGCCTCCGTTATCATGCAGTTCTTCCCCGAGCCGGGGACCCGGTCTGCTGCCCGTCCCGGCGAGGAGAGCGAGGAAGGTGGCAACACCCACACCCAAGGCTCCGGCTCCAACTCGAAGCGCGACCACGCCAGCCACTTCTTCTACGGCTCCATCGGCGGTGGCTCCACTTTTGGCGGACAGCGCACATTTCTGCAACTCTCCCAGAACTTCAACCCCGCGTCCCCCATCGCGCTTCCCATGACGAACGTCCTGCCCGTCCACCTGGTTGTCCCCACGATGAGCATGCGCGGCAAGGAGGCGGTGGTCCGCAGTCCCGCGGAGCGTTGCTCCTACTACTACACGAACTGGTGCATGCCGGACAACTTTGTCATTCTGCCTGGCTGCAGCGACTACCTGCTCTCACGCAGCGTCCCCACGTACAAGGAGCGCAAAAACGTCGACGGACAGGCAGGCGTTCGCATCGAGCCCAAGGAGGAGTGCACGGCCGCGAGAATCTGGGAGTCATCCATTGGCGGCAACGCCTTCATGAAAAACGATGTCGCAAAGGCGCAGACCAAGTCATCCGGCCAGGTGACCGTCAACACGTCCATCAACCGCAAGGACCCTACCATGCTCACCGTCCTCTCTCTGGAAGAGCTCTGCCTGACGTGCCTGCCGATTCTCATGCTGTTGGGCAAGATGCTGCAGAACGTTGGCCGTCGCGACGATGGTGCCCAGGTGTGCCGCAACACATTCAACACCATCCTGACCGCATACGGTGGTGGCTCCATCCAGGCCCAGTCGTTCGACTACCGCATCAAGTCCACATTTGGCCCCTATAACTAATGCGGGTAGTGCCCGCCTCCCCCCTCCCCTGTGTCGGTCTCTCTCTCTCTTTCCCTGCTCTGTGGCACCAAAAGTACAGTCACATGAACTCCATCGTGCATTCCCAGAGATCGACATCTCCTGTGTGAAGGGGCCCTTTCACTGCGTAGGTGAACACGGTTCCACCTTTTGTGTTGACTTTTTCTTGTTTTTGTTTTTGTTTTCTCTCTTGGCCCTTGGTTTTTTATATTTTTATCTTTTCCTTTTTTTTCTTCGTGTTTCGTTCTTTGTTTTCACCGTCAACGTCTTTTATTATATGTTGCCATACACTATCTATTTCACCTGGCTGTTTCGTGCGTGTGCCAAGGGGTAGTCAGAAGTCATGTCACCCGTTCAAAAACATCAACAACAACAACAACGAAATAATGCAGAAGTAATAGCAGCAGCGGTACTAAAACAGAAGAATAAAAACGAAAAACACCGACGACATCATCGTAAACAAACAGATCACTTTGTACGCTGGGTGTGGTACAGCCTCACCGAGGGAAAACTATGGAGTCAAGTGTAAACGTACGAAAAACCCATGATAGTATCCGTTGCTTCACAAATGTATAGTTCCGCCATCATGAAGGGGCGACAACATTGTCAGGTTGATTCGCAAAATTGTCAATAGTGTCGTGTTCAAGCTTTTCTCTTTCCCCCCTTCGTTTAGGTCTTTTTTTTTTCGCTTTACCCACTTATCTTCACCTTTTTCTCTCTTTCCCTTTTTTTCTTTGATGTCATCTCACTCACATGTACACGCACTGCCGTGTTGTGCCTCCGTTCTTGTGACTAAATTTGTTTGTTCGTTTCACGCTTTGTTTTTCACTTTCTCTTTCTCACTTGGTGGCTTTCTTTTCTTCTTTTCCACAGATTGGTGTGCATGCACAGCGCTCGATAACATTCTTTTCGCCCTTTGTTCTTGCTGTGCAGACCTTGGTGACCGGTCTTCTCTCACCCATTTTTTTCTTCTCTTTTCCCTCTCTTTACCTCTTTCCTGTCTCCTATTCGCATGTACAGTTTTAGCACCGTCGCGTGTGCACAACTCTGGAAACAACAACAACAACAACAACCAATTACCGAACGATCAAACATGGCAACTCGGGGTGCCTGCTACTTGCGAAAAACAACAAACAAGCAAACAAGCAAACGAGCAAACATCGTGCCCGAGACTCAGAACTGTCTGCAGTTGCAAGAGAACAACAACAAGAGCTCCAAAAAGCGACAGACGAAGGGCTAACAGGCACAAAGCTTCGTACTCTGAGTCAGACCCCCAGTGCTTGACAATGTGACAGTAACAGACGAGTGACCGCAGTAAATATGTGATGGTAACGATGTCAGAACTCCTCGTTCGAAAAGAGCAGTGAAAAAAAATGTTTGGGCTATCCGTAGATATGACTGACTGTGTCTCTGTGTGTGCGTGATTGCTCATTGCTTTGACTGGCAATGCGCGAAAACAAAACTACCATGTCCCCAAACAGGCACACACATCACGCCTTTCGTTACCTCTCACGGTCTTGCGGTCGTTTTTCTTTCCCTTCTTTCCCCTGTTTTGACATCAACACCCTGCTCTTGGGGTCTGAAAAAAAAGGGCAAGAAGAGGAAAACACAGAATGTACGGCAAACGGCAGCAACGTATTGGCCACACGTGCTCACTATAGTTGTCCCCCTATCTTTTTTGATCACTGTTTTTTTTTTTTACCCTTTCTCTTCTCTCTGCAGTCGTTTTCTTTCCCTTCCGTTCTCTTTGTGGTCATCTATGTTACACAGAGGTTTTGACATGCCCTGTCTTTTACGGCAAAATCAAAAGCAAAAACATATACTGTATGAGACCGCCATGACAGCAATGCGCGTGTGTGTGCGCGCCACGAGCCGAACAGCGGCAACGCTAGGCGAGCTACACCAGCCCAGCAGCCACTCTACGAAGCGACAGCTTCAGTCAGACACAATATACTTGGTGCTGAGAGAGAGTGAAAGGAAAAAAAAGCACAATCATGGTCATCGCACTGGAGGTGTCGCTTGGCTTCGGTGTTACTTCGATTGGTTCACTTTCTGACAGGGAGGGCCGTAGCACCTCGAAGGAACTCTGCTCTCCAGAGGTATTCGAGGTGCCTGCGCTCCAAAGAAAGAAATAGAGCTCCATGTCTCCATCAACTACGACCCGCCACTTCCATCAGTTCACTCTGTTTCTTCCGCTTCCTTTTCCTGCTCTTTCTCTTTCGCGGTTTACCACATCATTATTACATCAAAGGGTTCTCTCTCGCGCAACCTTGGTGGACGTCACTTGACAGGAGGGAGAGAGCGCGTGTCTGTTTGTGTTGTATGCGGTCGCTTCAACGACTCGCGGTCACACATCGCTGTGGCCTGCTGTGGCAACCGAGTGCCGCGCTTTCCTCTTCGACAGCGTCTGTACCACGCCTGCTGCAAGACGTCGTCATGCACCCCAATGAGCCGGCGCAGTCACTTTCTTTTATTCCACCACCGCGCTGGGCGTCGGAGCTGGTGCGTCGTCTGGATCAGCAGTTCCCTGAGCTGAAGCCAGAGCAGACGGGCAATGCGGTGAGCAACCGCCACTGCGCTCGCTATCTGCAGGCGTTCGTACACCCAAGTTTCATCACCCCAGAGGCCGCCGCCTCGACGATGCAGCCGCTCGTCCCACTGGGCGAGACTCTTCTCACGCAAGGCGTCACGGCGTGGCTGGCGTTTGCGCTGCAGGATCTGAGCCACGACGAGTGGCACGCACTCTTGGCCACACTCACGAGCGACACCACGTTGAAGCGCGTCCTGGCGGAGGAGTGGCGCATGGCGGATTTGGTGCTGTCTGAAGCATCCTCGACGCTACTCACCCGACAAAAGTCACGCTCCACCCGCGGATTGACCACGTGGCTGGCGACCGGTGGGCTGGAGCTCCCCGAGCCGCACGGTGCCAACTGCGTCAAGGCAATGATTGCTGCCGTCTACCTGGACCAAGGGCTCGTGGCGTCGACACAGTTTTGCACGACCCACGTCTTTCCGCACATTGCTGTGTAACACACCACGACGCACATCGGTGCATGCTGGTGATGAACATGTTAGTGTCTTCCCTTTTTGTTGTTGTTGTTATGGGCATGATTCACAGCTCACACATCGTCGAAATTTACTCACTCAGCTCCAGAAAAAAAGAAACAGTCAAGATCATCAACTGCACTGGCTGGTACTGTTGATGTACTCTCCCTCGCTTTCTCTCTCTCTTTGTCGTGGCGCACGATTGTCACGTGCGCGTGGGGTACCAGCTCTCATCCATGTCTCGTCAACTTCCTTCACTGCTGATAGTCTGCGGCTACCTGAAACACCTACTCACCCTATTGCCTATTCTCTCTGCCTCTCTCCTCCGTACTGTGGTGTGTGTGTGTGTGTGTGTGTGTGCGTGTCTTGCATCTCTGGGTGAACAAAGTGGCCACTCATTTGCCGTAATTAGCCGTGCCCACCTACTCGAGTTTTTTCTCTCTCTCTCACACCCGTCATTTGAAAAATCGTTACTGAATCTAGCCGTTCGTTGTACTCTTGTTTCTAGTGTCGGCTTGTCTTCTCCGTACCAACTTCGTCGTCAGTCATGTCTTCGTGGGCTGCAGGTGGTGGCAGCGGTGGTGGTGGTGCAGCTGCAGCGCAGTCAGACACGGATGAACTCCCTACCTTGTTCGCCTACGAAGAGCAGGCGGAGCGTGTCAAGACACGCGAAGAGATTCTCGCACAACGGCTTCAGGAGATTGCGCAGTTCCAATTCGAGGCAGCCGAGAGCCCCGAGAGCGACCCCTCAGGGGCGCAGGTGTATCTCGACACCAGCAAGGAGCAGGACAAAGTCTCCTTCATGCGTTACCCCACCACGTCCATCGCCCGCGAGCTCATGAAGGAGCAGACGACCCTTGACGTGTCACATGCCGGCCTTGGCGTCAAGGGATGCAAGGCGCTGGCGGACGCACTGCGCGTCAACGCGCAAGTGACGGCACTGATCCTCACAGGAAACTACATCACTCCGTCCGCTGGACTGGAGATTGTCCACGCGCTCAACGAGACGCGCACCGTCACGGAACTTGACCTTTCAGTGAACGACATTGGCAAACTCGAGCTGGCCGTGAGTGGGCTCTCGGCAGTGCGCGGTGGAGCTGTCATTAATGAGCTGTTGGCACCCGGCAACACGGTACAGGTGCTTTCCTTGCGCCAGAATAGCCTCGGTGACGCGGACATCGCCCTCTTCTCCGAAACACTCGCGGAGAACATCGTGCTTCAGCAGCTGGACCTGAGCTACAACAAAATTGGGTACATGGGCGCGGTCGAGCTGGCAAAGGTGCTGTCGCGCAACGGCGATCTTCGTGACTTGAACTTGGAGTGGAACGCGTTCCGCGCAAGCGGTGCGATTCATCTACTCTCCGAAGGCTTCCTCGCGAACAACACCATCAAGTCGTTCAACATGAGCAACTGCGGTCTTGATGATCCATGCGCGCAGTTAGTGTCCAAGATCATTAGTGAGAACGCAGTCGAAGAAGTCACCATCGCCAACAATCGCATCTCCTCGGCTGGCGCCGAGGCGATCGCGAAGGGCCTGCAAGGCACATCGTCTTTGACAACGCTCGTGCTGGACGGCAACACGCTGGGCGACACAGGCTGCACCGCCATCTTGAACGTCGTCTTGTCAGGCGAGGTGGCGACGCTGAAAAAACTCAGTCTACAACACTGCGGCTGTCTTCGCGAAACGGAGCAGCGTGGCCTGCAAGGCAGCAGCGCAGGCCTCACCATCCTTATCTCTGAGGGCTGCAGTAAGGCTGGTGAAAACATCTATGACATGTAAACTACCGTTGCGTCTCTCTACTCTACTTATTTGTGTGCCCTCCAACGCAACTCTCACTCAACCAATGTTTGAACACAGACACACACACAAAAAAAACCAAAACACAATGAGGGACACACTCTGTGTGAGATGCACGCACATACACACACACACACACAGGCGACGTGGACAGAGCCTACCGTGGTACTCCCTGCAAACACACTGACCTCACTCGCGATTCAACGTGGCTGCACCACAGCGTGGTGGACCGTGCCCGCGAGGAACGTACACTTGCACGAATGGCTTAGTTCTCCTTCCTTCTTTCTAGATTGTCTCATCGTGTCCATGCCATTCAGCCAGTGAATTGTAACCCCCTGTACCTTTGTCTATTGCCACTCCTGTCTGATCCTCTCTTCTCCCCACCTCTCTTCGATGCCTTCCATTTTCTCACTGTGAATACAGGACTTTTCGGCATCCAACTGCACCCTGACAGAAGCCTCTCGCACCCTTTCGTGCATGTATCGCGTTTCTCAACCCATTTGACTTTGCACATCTCTTTCTTCCTCCCTTTCTCTCCTACGTGCACTTGTGAGCAATGCAGTCGATGGAAGTGTGCGAGGGCATTTTGAACCGGCTCACTGCCTTTGGTGAAGCCGATGAGGCCGAGGCAGCCCGCTGCGCATTAGATCTCGAGAATGAGGCGCGACGCATGCAAACACGGCAACCCAACATCACAGAGGGATGCCTCGTGAGCTGCATGGACTTGCTCGAAGCCGCCACACCGACCAGTCCCACCACACGCGCGATCGTCATGCTACTGGCCAACGCGTGTCTCAAGGACGAGAACCGCTGCTTTGCCGTTCGCTTTGGTGTCGCTGGCACGTGCGTCGTTTTACTTCAGCAATACGCAGATCTCCCAAGTGCAACGCTGTACTACCTGTTCGATCTCATGAGCACGCTGGCCTCAGCAGACTCGCAGGCGCGCGTCGCCATGAGACCCAGTATCCCCTACGCGCTGCGTGCACTTGTGCACCACGCCGGATCCCTAGACGTCCTTCTCGGTGGCACAGTGACCCTGAATACCCTCGTCATGTTCGACAGCGCGAACTGCGAGCTGCTCGTGACGCGGGATGGCGTGCAAGTGCTGATCAACGTCTACCGCAACGCGACGCGTTTCAAGCGTGACCTCACCCAGGTGAACACCACGAGCAAACGACGGGCCGGTAGTGCGCGTGCGCTGCCCAAGCTGCAAGCAGACCGCCTCGCAACAGAGAGCGAGGAGCGGGCGATGCTGTGCGCACAGGTCCAGAAGTGGGCACAGGACACACTTCGCCGTGCGTGCCACGCCCCCTCTGTCGCAGTCGACGAGGCCCTCCAAGCAGCAGACTACGGCAAATACGGCGAACTCATTGACGTCGACGAACTCAAATGGTCCCTGACGTTTGAGCGGAAAAAGTGCAAGACAAGCCAGTCATCGTAAGCTAGCATCCTCCGGCTTTTTCATTTCGTGCTGCTACTGCTTGGGTTCCCTCCCTCCTGCGCACGTGCACGTGTGTCCTTGTCACTTAGTCACTATGTGGTTCGCATTACCGTTTCTGCCACCGTTTTCATCCGTTTTTTTTCTCTCTCTCTATCCTCCTCTCGTTGTTTTTGTCCTGGTTGCCTATGTACAGAGAAACACTACACCAAAGATCGCACATCGCGCTTTTATTCCTTTCCTCGTTATTCTTGCGTCTAGCTGTTGCGAAGCCACAAGTGATGCTGCATGCTGAGATCCACGAGCGCAACACACCCCACGTACCAGTCGTCGTTTTTCCCCGCACCCGCGTGACTGGTGCGCACTCATTCGGTGCCGTCACTTCTGTTATCACCCGCCCTCGTTCTCGTTCTACATTCTTTCTCTCTCTTCCTCCACTACTGTTCTCGCTACCCCCCCTCTCACTGCAACGCAACTAAAAAACTGATTCACACTTGGCGCGCAGAAATCAGCAATCTCAAAAGCAAACATCAAGGGTACTTTTTGAATACCTGCCGATCTGTTTCTTTTCTTGTTTGTGCGTTCCGCTACTCCCCCCCCCCCCCGCCTCCCCACTGCCGTCTGTGCATCTTACGAGTGTGTGTGTGTGTGCATCCCTCACTTTATCCTCTTGTTCGTTGATACAATCACGTGAGCTTTTCCTTTCTTTCCCCTTTCGTTCATCAATTATATCGTGACCGCGTCGGATTCCCATAAACACACGACCCTCTCCGCCCCGCCCCTCCCAAAGCTCCAGCGCAAAACAACAACAATCTCGCTCTACTACAAAACCTCAAATACACAAGACGCAGCGTCCCCCTCTCCCTCCCAGTCTTCGGAGTTAACAAAGTAGTCTGAGAAAACACGAAAGAGAACACACAGCAGCCCTGTCCATCATGAGCACCCAGAAGGAATCTACCGTAGCCGTGATGCTGCGCCGCGTGGGCATCCCGGAAGCCATTCCGCGCTTTGCGGAGCTGGACGTCACGACGATCGTGGCCCTTCGCAAGCTCGACGACGACACTCTGCGTGAGTGCGTCCCCGATGACGAGAAGCGCCAGCGCCTGAAGGAGACCATTGCCAACCGTGGCATGCCTCAGCAGCGCGGCCCCGTCGCGCCCGATACGAGCATGCCTCCGCGCTCTGCCGACGGTGACTTCTCGCGCCCGCGCTACGACGAGTCGCGTGGCCGCGGTGGCCGTGGCCGTGGCGGTCGCGGTGGCGGTCGTGGTGGCCGCGGTGGTGGTCGTGGCGGCTTCGCGTCTGGCAAGGAGCGCCCGTGCCGTAACTTCTTCTCGCCCGAAGGCTGCCAGTACGGCGAATCGTGCCGCTATAGCCACGACGCTGAGGCGCAGCGCCGCATGCAGGAGCTGATGGAGGAGCACGGTGATGGCATGCAGCTGCACAACCACCACTATCACGAGCAGCCCCGTGGCAGCCTCGAGCTGGTGGTTGAGGTCCCGACACGTAATCTGGGTCTTCTTCTTGGCAACTCGGGCCAGTCCCTGCACCGCATCCTGGCCGAGTTCAACGTCACCAACGAGCACGTTCGTCAGGACGCGAACACGTCCGAGGAGCGCATGTACATGCTCAAGCTCTACGGTGAGTCCAACGAGGACCTGGAGAAGGCGAAGGAGGCTGTCGTGCGTGTGGTCTTCGGCAAGAAGAAGGAGGAGATGCACAAGCGCTTCCAGTACGCGCAGAGCGAGCTCGAGCGCAACCAGCAGGCCGTTCGCACGCTGGTGGCCGCCAACGAAAAGAACAAGGGCACCAACCGCGCCCTGTCCGAGGACGTTCTCAAGAATGTCGTGTCCTCTTTCCGCTTCACCCACCCGCAGAAGATCAAGCACTTTTACATCAAGACGCTCGACAACGAGAAGGACAAGCTGGACTCGGTCAGCAAGATTGTGTCCCAGCTCAAGGGCGTTCAGGCCGTTCTGTTCTTCCCGCAGAAGCGTGTGACCGAGATGGCCGGCCGCAAGAAGGACGGCTCCGTCGACGAGGCGGCTCTCTCGCGCACGACGCAGCGCCTGGCGAAGAGCTTCCCCGGTGTGACGCCGCAGTTTGTGTGCCGCGAGCAGTCCAAGACCGAGCGCATGGAGGCCCTGGAGGCCTTCAAGGAGGGTGTGGCCAACGAGGCCGGCATTCGCCAGCGTCTCCTGGTCACCAGCGAGGATTACGCCAAGCTCGCCCGCAAGACCATTATCCCGTTTGTGAACGTCGTCATCAGCTTCACCGTGCCTCGCCGCGAGGACTTTTATCTTGTTCAGTCTCTAGTCGCCGGCCGTCGCGGCACTGTTGGTGCGTCGCTCCTGTGCGTGTGCGATCAGGAGGCAGACATCTTCGAGCAGCTCTCCAAGAACATCGACTTTACCCAGTTCGTGAATGAGAGCAGCTTCCGCGATGTCGCCACTGAGCTGACGTACGACACGGTCGACGCCCCACTCACGCTGGCCGAGGCCGAGCCTCTGGCGAACTGGCGTGAAACCATCGATGCCTAAGCATGGAAAGCACGCCGGCAAAGAAACACACACGCACACGCACACAACCACACAAAGCGGCCTCTGTGCTTCCACCGCTCTCACACGTTCCACACCTTGTCAAACGCGGGCGAGGAACCGGTGCAGCTACCTGTGTGCCGGTGTGTATATGCGTGTGCGTGGAACAGCATCGATACCAAACACTTGGCGGACCAATAACTAGTAGTAGAAAAGACGCAACACGAAAAATGCAGAGCAAAAACGAAACAAAAAACAAACCAAAAAAACAAATCACACCACGAAAGAGAATTTTGTGGACGGCTTGTGTGCGGGCCCGCCTGAACGCCCATAAAATGGCGTCTTCTACACTCAAAATCCAAGCACCCGCAACGACCGCAATCACGTGCACATGCACAGCCTTTGACTTGGCGTTCGTTCGCGTTGGTTTTTTCCCTTCCCCCTTTATTTTGTTGTGCCCCGATGGCTCAACTCATGTTGCAGCTGAGCAGCAACTCAACCACACACACGCAAAAAAAAGAAAAGATACACACACGACAGCCAAATCTGAAAACAAGAAAGTGCTGCGTTCCAGTATTTGTGCGCACCTCTCGCAACAGGGAGTTCATGCTCATCCACATTGGCTGGACGTTGTGTCCCATGTTTCTGGTGCACACAACAAAGCGAAGACCGATGCGACCGTAGATGGTGGAGGGCACTCCGCTTTCGTACCCGAGGTTGCGTGTCCGCCTGTCCGCACGAAAAGCGTTCGTTTCCTTTGACGCGAATCTCTAGACGGCGTCGTGAACGACCTGTCTCACGGAGAGAGACCATTCGTGCTTTTCAAAACTTCGTGCCTTGCATCGATTTTGACTCTCAATGCATAGTTGTGCGACCCTCATTCCCTCACAACACCAGTTGATCCATTTCCCCTCATTTCTCATCTGATCTATCGACCCTCACAGTGAACTTTCTTTTCGCCCGGCCAAATCCGGACGTACGCACACACACATACACACATTTTTCCCCTTTCCTATTACTTCGCACACACACACGCAAGCACACGAACGCACCTGCAATCATGGCTTCCAAGTGCCCGAATGTGGAGCTTCTGCTCAAGGACATCATCAAGCAGACGATTACCAAGGCTTTCCCTCAGATCGGTGCTGCTCCCGAGCCACTGATCACCCTCGGCAAGGCGAGTGAGTACCAGTGCAACAACGCCATGGGCCTGTCCAAGTCGCTGTCGCAGCTGAAGCCGCCGGTGAAGATGAGCCCCCAGGGTGTCGGTGAGGCACTCAAGAGCCATCTCGTCGACAACGACATCATCGACGACTTTGAGCCGACGTCGAAGGGCTTCATCAACCTGACGATTCGCGCGGACTGGGCAGCAAAGGAAGTGCACGAGGTACTCAAGGACGGCATCCTCCCCCCTGAGGTGGAGCCGGCGCGTGTGCTGGTCGACTTCTCTTCGCCGAACATCGCCAAGGAGATGCACGTGGGCCACCTGCGCTCCACCATCATTGGCGAGTGCATTTGCCGTCTGCTCGAGTTCTGCCACTACGAGGTGTTCCGCATCAACCACGTTGGCGACTGGGGCACGGCGTTTGGCATGCTCATTTTGTACATCAAGCGCAACTTCCCCGACTTTGCCTCGAACCCGCCGGATATCTCTGATCTGACGACCTTCTACCGCGCGGCGAAGCAGTGCTTTGACGAGGATCCAGAGTTCAAGGAGGAGGCTCGCCGCGAGGTGGTGAAGCTGCAGGCCCTCGAGGAGGACTCCATCAAGACGTGGCAGTTCATCTGCGACGTGTCGCGCAAGGAGTTCAACCTCATCTACGACCGCCTCAACATCAAGATCGACGAACGCGGCGAGAGCTACTACAACCCTCTGATCCCTGAGACCCTCAAGCTGGTCGAGGAGGCCGGCCTGATCGAGGAGAGCGACGGCGCCAAGCTCATCGTGAGCAAGGAAGAGCTGAAGCTGGACTCGCTCGACGCCAAGGCCATGACGAAGCTGGCCTCCCAGCACCTGGCGTACATGACCAAGAGCGACGGTCTGTTCATCCACGAAAACCTCATGGCGGCCATGAAGAAGTTGGACCTCATCAAGGGCGAGCCAGGCGCCGAGACGGTCACGCTCTCCAAGAAGGAGACGAAGCCGTGGGCCAAGTTCGACCTCCAGAAGGACTTGAGCAAGCTCATTGCCCAGCTGGCCCCGCTGTACACCAAGACCGTCGACCCCCTCTTCATGGAGGTCTTCGAGAAGGCCGGCATCGTGCGTGGCGACAGCCTCCTCGTGCCGCGCTTCTCCTTCCCGCTGATGGTGGTGAAGAGCGACGGTGGCTTCAACTACGACACCACCGACGTCACGGCTATGTACCAGCGCTTCGTCCTCGAGCAGCACCGCCGTGTCATCTACTGCACCGACGTGGGTCAGTTCGACCACTTCAACATGTGCGCGCAAGCGGCCAAGGACATGCACTGGATGGACAACGCCACCTGGGACCACGCTGGCTTTGGCCTCGTGATGGGTGCCGATGGCAAGAAGATCAAGACCCGCTCCGGTGAGACGACCAAGCTGAAGGACCTGCTCGACGAGGCGGAGGAGCGTGCGCTGGCGATCATCAAGGAGCGTGAGTCTAGCGACAAGGGCCAGGGCCTCAGCGAGGAGGAGCAGAAGGAGCTGTCGCGCATCATCGGCCTGGGCTCTGTCAAGTACTACGACCTCAAGCAAAACCGTGTGTCTGACTACGACTTCGACTACGACAAGATGCTCGACCAGTCGGGCAACACGGCCGTCTTCCTGCTGTACCAGTACGCCCGTATCTGCTCGATCAAGCGCAAGGCTGGCGTGAGCGACGAGGACATCATTTCCTTCGACAAGGTCGTCCTCGACACGCCCCAGGAGAAGAAGCTCGCCCTGTGCTGCTTCCGCTTCCAGTCCGTCATCCTCAAGACCGTTGAGGACCTCTTCCCGCACCACCTCACCGACTTTGCCTACGAGCTCGTCTCTTGCTTCTCCGACTTCTTCCAGCACTGCCGTGTCGTTGGCGACCCGAACCAGGAGAGCCGTCTGTGCCTCGTCGAGCTCACGCGCATCACGCTGAAGCAGACCCTGTCCATCCTCAACATTGACGTCGCGGAGCGCATGTAGACGTGGCGATTGTGGTGGCGGTGTGAGATGGCACATGTGAGGAAGGCACTGTTGTTGAGCAGTTGCCGTCATGGCTTACATCGTCGTTGTTGTTGTTTTCTTTCGCACTTGACAGGCGATATGACAGAATGTTTTCTTGTCTCGTAAATGACTCATCTTAATAAAACTAATAACACCCCGGAAAACAAAAAAACACGCGAACAAACAAACAAACGAACGGACGAGCCTGTCGCGTGGGAAAGTAAACAGAAGATTACAGAAGCTACCTCGGTGACAGTGGTGAGCGCATTTTTGAGCCATCACATTTCTCACTCACGATTTTTTTCGATGGTAGTGTCACATCTTTTTCATCACTTTCGCTTTGAGCATTTCTTTTTTTTCTTTTTAAACCTCTTTGTAACAAACAAAATACGCTCCTCCCCCCAAAAAACAACGGCAACACATGGAGCGCTGTCGCCAACGAATGATGTGTGTGTGTCTCACTCTCGATGGCACTTATCTGTCTCTGGGTACACGGGAAGTGAATCAGGGACACATATCAAGCTATGTCTGCGAGAGCCGTGTGAAAGCCCTCATCCCCGCCACGCAACCTTTTTTCTGCTTTCTCATTCCGACGGACAGCGAGAGATACAGAGAGAGAATCCGAGCTAACTTTTCAGTCTGTCACACATCGTCGCTACCACCCACCCACTTCTTGCTCCCCCCTAACCCCCTTTTTTTCTGTCCGCTCCACGGAACCTCTCGAGGAAAGAAAGAAATAAAAATATATATACCCATTGAGACGATGCAGGATTGGTTTGAACCGCACCCTTACGGGATCTACCCGCGTGGCAACGCCAAGGACCAGGCGGAAATCTTCAACCGCTTCGGCACACTTTCGGTGCTGGTGAACGCGACCACAGATGACGACAAGGAGCACACCGAGCAGCCGTACTTGGAGCTGTTTCAATACCTCATGTCCTTCATGACGGTCGCCGACCTCGCGCGGCTTTCCCGAGCGTGCACTGGCTGGTACGCCATGGTGCACTGCACCGATGCGTTCAAGCAAGCGTACACGACGCTGTGCCCGTCTCGTCTGGCCTTTCGGGGCTCGTGGAAAGAGACCGCGTGCCGCGCGTACCTCGACTGCGTGGCAACCGCACAACCGCAAGCCAAGAAGAGCCGCAGTGAACGCAGCAACGGCGCACCCGCGTCGTCATCATCGCCGTCCCAGACTGACTTCCCGATTGGACGCCGTCACGCGCCTGTGCGTGTGTCGCGGCCGTTTTTCTGCGACCAGCTCTTTCAGGCGTGGATGTGCACGATTCTCCCCACCCACTACCACCTCATCCCAAAGCGCGCAACCGCGGCAGAGGATGTCCCGCCGCAGTACAGGTCCTCGTTTAAGCCCGTGCAGCGGCGCCACAAGCTGTCCGCGGATGCGTTCCGCGAGCAGTTCGAGCAGCCCAACATTCCCGTTGTGCTCACCGGCATCGCGAGCGAGTGGCCTCTGTTTAAGATCCTCAACGGCGAGTTTGGCAACTTTGCCAGGAAGAAGCGAGAGCTGCTGCGTCCGAGTGCACCTGACGACGCCCTCTTCCGCTGCGAGTACACCATGATGAGCATTGACGACTACGTCCAGTACGCAGATGAGCAGCAGGACGAGCGCCCCATCTACATGTTCGACGCCGAATTCGGCACCTCGCTGGACGTCGAGCGCCTGTACCAGGTGCCCGAGCACTTTGCGCGCGACGACTTCTTCTCCGTGCTCGGTGCACAGCGCCCCAAGCATCGCTGGATCATTGCCGGACCCGCGCGCGGTGGCAGCAGCTTCCACGTCGACCCCAACTACACGAACGCATGGAACGCCAACATGACGGGACGAAAGCGCTGGCTTCTGTTCCCCCCTGGCGCGACCCCACCAGGCGTGGTGCCCAGCGCGAACATGGCTGAGGTGGCCACGCCCGTCTCGCTGACGGAGTGGCTGCTCAACTTTTACGATGAGAGCGTGAGCCAACTACGCCACTGCGGGTACGAGTGCATCTGTGAACCGGGCGACATCATGTTCGTGCCGTGCGGGTGGTGGCATTACGTCATCAACCTCGAGGACTCGCTCGCTATCACGCAGAACTATGTGTCTGAGTGCAACGTGAGCAAGGTCGTCAAGTTCGTGCGTGCCATGAAGGGCTCGATTAGCGGCATCGATGAGGACAAGGACGACGTCACCGAGGAGGCTGTGCGTCGGCGCCAGGGCGGCTTTGCCGAAGAGTTTGTCGCTCGCATGACCAAGGTGCACCCTGATCTCATGGCAAAGATCGAGCAGCAGCTGGAGACCGAACACGAAGAGCGGCAACGCCGACGCATGCACCAGGTGGCGATGCTGGACTCGGGCAGCGACGGTTTCAAG
The DNA here is from genome assembly GCA_030849635.1 of Wallacemonas sp. MBr04. Taxonomy (NCBI): domain Eukaryota; phylum Euglenozoa; class Kinetoplastea; order Trypanosomatida; family Trypanosomatidae; genus Wallacemonas; species Wallacemonas sp. MBr04. The sequence goes on from JASANR010001577.1 coordinate 232,339, forward strand.
TTCGACTTCTGATAGCCACTCACAAGCATGAAAAAAAAAATATCAAAAATACCACCATCACCATCACCATCATCATCATCGTCATCCAGAACAACAAAATTGTTTTTTTTCTTCTCTCTCACTGTCGCGTCCCATCCATCTACGGGCTTCCGCGATCATAATCGTATAATCGTTAATCTGTCACATCATGATATCAAGCAGTGATGCCCAGGTGCTACCTGCAGGTACTTCGTTTCGCTCATCAACAAGACAATCCGTTTTTAACACTCGATACTTCCATCGTTCTCACGTCACACACTCACATACTCTCTCACACACACACACAGTCACACACATGCGAAGACAGAACCCACATGGAAAGCACGTGAACGAGACAGAGTGGGAGCAAACCATGGCCCGAAACGTGAGGCGTGGATCACAATGTCAACTCTCCGTCGCACTTGACGCGCGTGGCTGTCTTCGAAAGCGTCCTGCTTTTCTGTGTGCGTGTGTGTGCGTGTCTGTCTGGCATATGACTCAGAACCGACTTTTTCCCCTCCCTGCTCTGTTGCACACAAGATCATCTCTCCACTCCCGCTAAACCTCTCCCCTTCGACATCCTCCTCCCCACACTGACACATTCCTCACTTGCCTCTCCTTTTTTTCTTTGTATTTTGCTTTCAAAAGCAGGGAAAGGAAAAAAGAGGTTGACGTGTCTCTCCGACCCTCCCCCACTCTCCACTTCGTCTCGTTCTTGGACGAATCTCAGACACCGTCATTTCTGCATCTCTCTCTCATCAAAAAAGAAAAGAAAACAATGGGCTTTCTCGTCAACTACTACAATTCACTCGCTGAACAGAAGCGCTTCGACATACTGCTCGCGTTGGGCCTCTACGATGAGCGCGTGTACGATGTCGTGGACAAGCACAACCTCGCTCCCGAGCTGGTCGCGACGTTGCCGTCACCGCTGACGGCGAAGTTTCTCGCGCGTGGCATGGTCTACGACTGCATCAACGAGCCGGTCATCCACAACTTTGTCAAGATCTGCATGATGCTGTCGCGCTACAAGACAACCCAAGAGGCGTCAACGCTGTCGGAGCTGATCGGCAACTGTGGCTTTCCTGACCAGTATCGCCTTCAAATGTTCAACTTTAGTGAGACGTACAGACATATGGTCTTGTCGCAATCGTACTTTCCTCAGCGTGCCGTCGTGCGCCTGTTGTCGTACATTTTTTGCGACGACGTGTTGTCTGATGCCGTCGCGCAGCTGCAGTACAAGTCCGATATCCTGAACCACATCAACAAGGTCTACGTCACGACGCCGGACTTTGTCTCGTGGCGCTTCTCGGTGCGCTGCATGGCGCTGGCTGGCGGCTTCAACGAGGACCGCAGCGACGTCCAGTACACCGAGGCCCTCACCCGTGCCGTGACCGACGGGCTGCCAGACTTTTTCAGCTACTTCCTCGTCACCTACTTCTACGCGCGCTTCCGCTTCTACCCACAGCGTGTTCGCGGCATCACGCCACGCTGGCTGGCACGGCAGCGCGCCGCCTTCTCTGCTCTGTACTGCGGCCTGCTAGGTGTGTACTGCAACGCGTGGCTCGAGTACCGCCTCTACGAGCACCGCGCGCTGTACGAGCTGCGAAAGAGCCAGGAGTACCGCCGCCGTCGCGGTGCCAAGCGTCGCCACAGCTTTTACCAGGACAACACCTACTTTGACAATATCGAGGGCGTCACGCGGCGCGTCTTCTCGATGCAGTCGACCACGTACGGCGTCACCGCGCTCGCCCTGACGGTGTCGCTCCTGCCGCTGACGTCGGTCAAATTCCCGCAGTTTATGGGCGATGTGGCGTGGCGGCACCCGTGGGTACCGCGCCTGTTCCCCGCCATTGTTGGCATTCACGCCGCGTCGCGTTGCCTGGTGCCGTTTGTCTTTGCCCCATTTACGCTCGTCTCGCTGGCGCGCATGAACAACTACGGGAACTCGTGGTACGACAACTACGTGGAGATGCGTATGCGCATGTGGCACCGCAAGGTCGACGTTTCCTTTGACATGTCGACGCAAGCCGAGGATGCCAACATTGACGATGTCAAGAAGAAGGCCATTTAGTGTCAAGAGGCAGACTCGGCGGCGACGTGCCTCGTTACTCTTGTTGGACCACACCACTCGTGTTGTCGTTGCTGTTGTTCACACATCTTCTGCCGTACTTCACACTCTCTTTTTATCTCGGGGTCTGCTCGGGCTGAGTCATCTCAACCTTGCAAAAGAACAAAAAAGAAAAACAAAACGCAAAAAAAAGTACTCGCAACGCAATACATATTACATGACCACACAAGGGAGAGATGTCTCAACAAAAAACAAACAGTTTTTTTTTCATGTGACAGCACCCTAGTCACAGACACAGTCTCTGACAGTTTTTCACGCTCTCTCCCTGAGCGGTCTGTGGTGTGTGCACCTGTGCGGATCGTTCACGTCGAGTAAGCGATTCTTGTGCTCCAATGCCAAGAGCCGTATGCGTCTGCGCGCACCGACCGTGCTGTCTCTCGCCACTTTCTCTGTCCTCCCCTTCTACACCACAAGCTATCTCCTTGTACGATTTCACTTCACCCTTCTTCACCCTACACACCTTTTGCTGACACTTCTGTGCGCAACACAACAATAACAACAACAACAACAAATCACCTGCACACCAACAACACCAAGCGTGAAACAAAAAAAATATAAAGAGGTCAGTTGACTGTCGCGGCAACACATACGCACTTGAATTTTCCATAACTCTCTCTCACACAGTTTGATCTGTGAATCGCAATCAGTAGAACAGAACGGCTCCTTTTCTCTTGCGTTGCCCTGAGCTCTTACCTTTCGTTCTCCTCGGATTGCTTTTACCTTGCTTTTCCTTTGCTTTTCCCTTGCTTTTTTTATCATCTTTTTTCGTACCTGTTTTCTAGTCTTTCCTGCATTCGTGTCCATCCGGTAGATATACTTAGCACGGTCATCCAAAGACACACCCACGCACTGCCTTGTTCCACAGTGTCTGTATTCTCTTCGCTTTTTTCCCCCTTCCGTTTTTCGTGTTCCTTCCTCTCAATTCTGTGTGTGTGTCAGGCTCCATGGACGTAGCCAGTCCCACCTTGTTTATGCGGGCGGCGACCTCGCCGTCTTACTTGAAAGGCACTGGCAAGAAGCAGTCTGTTCAATTGAAGATCGCCGGCTCCGCCTCCACCGCGCGCGAGCTCATGTCTCATCAGGAGACTCTCATGACTGCGCAGTCCCTCTTGCTAGTCGTTCAGGACGACCTGCACCAGATCGACCTCATGACCAACTCTCTCGGCCTCGATGAAAGCCGGAAAAACTCCATGTCGCAGTCACCCTCCAGCCGCACAGCCAGTCAGCGTAATAGTGGCGCCAGTGCCGCCAACGGAGACCGCCGGTCCGTCTCGCTTCACAGTTTCAAAACACCGCTGCAGACGGTTGTCGTCCCCCGCAGGCCATCCGGTGACTCGACGGGGACCAATAAAAGCCGTGGCCAGACGCAGCCACCTCCGCGCGGGTCTGGAGCATCGACGACGTCGAGCGCCGCGGCTGAAGCGACTGCGGGGCCAAGCCGCAGTGCACGTTGCAGCAACGCATCCGCAGGGGTTGTGTCCCGCCGGACATCGCGGGGAAGCCAGGGCGGTGTTGTGTCCGTCCTAACACCAGAGAACGGCACGCCACCAGGCAGCCAGGTCACCTACACCTCGCGTCGCAGCTCAAGCTCGAGGGGAAGCCTCTCGGTCCCGGCATCGCACGGCACGTCTGTTAAAGGCACCCCCGATTTCCCCAATGGCGCGTTCGATCCTGATGCGGACACCACCGATGCCTTCAACACCTCCGTGCGCGTGCACCCCAAGGACAAGACGTCCGCGATGCCGCGCCGCACCAGCATTGCCGTTGACTTGCTGTGCCCTAGCCCAGAGGAGCTCCCAATACAGGAGATGGCCATGGCGGCGCAGCGATTTGTGTTCGCGCACCGCAAGAAGATGTTCCAGACCGAGGCACGGCTGGACCTGACGCAGGAGTGGCTCATCGGCTCCGTCGCGATCGCCCACGACGAGCGAGATGCCCGGGACCGTCTGGCTGGCCTGGTCGTCTCTATTCAGGAGGAAACGGCGCGCTACCTGATCTACGGCGAGTACGACAAGTTTGTGGTGTTTTGCATGGACAACGAACCCGTCTGGCGGCGTGCCGCGCGAAGCCTTCAGATGCGCAAGGAGGAGCGCCTCAACTCAACCGAAAACACTTTTGCGCGCTTCGCTTTCATCGACGACGCGATCCAGCAAAAGAGCCTCGAGTTCCAGGAGTACATGGACTTCATGGTGTCTCTCAAGATGGTCGAGCACGACGAGGTACAGATGGCCCTCATGAAGGCCCGCAGCCGCCGCCGCTCGTACACCATTGTGAATCGTGGCAGCCCTGCCACACCAAGGGCACAAGACAACAACAACACATCCCAAGGCCATCATACGGCGGAGAGGCAGTCGCGTGGCGCTGGCAAGGCCGCACAGCAGCAGCAGCAACAGCAGCAGCAGCCCACCCCACCGAGTGGCCCGAGGCCCCAGCGGCCGTCGCCGCGTCCCGGCGGTGCCGACAGCACACGCCCGCCAGACCAAGGCCTCACTCGCAGTACAGTCCGCCCGCCGGTGACCGGCCACGCTCACGTCCGGGCTGACCGCGTGACGACCGGGGCAGCCGGACCCTCAGCACATGCCAAGCCCCATGCGGGTCTCAAGCCGCTGACGTCGACCGAGTCCGCACCGCACTACATCGCACCGAACCGCCCCTTGCCACCTGATCAGTGGATGCGGGTGGAGCGTGTGCCGAACCCGTGAAGAACAACCACAACACCCGATGCCGCGATCGCGACAAGGCCTCAGATGAGCCCGTCGCAACCGTGCTTGTTGTTGTGTTTCTCACATCACGGCGTCTGAAAAAAAAGAAAAAGTAAAAATGTGAGGTGGAACTTTTGTGATTTCTTCTCGTTCTCCTCTCCACCTCAATCTTCCATTTTTTTCTTCATCGCAACGTGCTTCTTTTCGATCCCACTGTCGATCTTCATGTTTCATACTGTGTAGCTTGCGAATTGTGCGCTTCACTCACCATTGTTTTTTTTTCTCTCTCTCTCTCTCTCTCTCTTCTCCCACTTTTTTCTTTTGTGCTACATTTTTTTTTCTGCGCCATTTGTTCAAGGCTTTCGTACGTTGATGCCTACACTCTCTCCATTTCCTAGCACACTTTTTTTTTGTTTGTGGATTCATCCATCATCTTTCTGCTGCTTTTGTGCTTTGGGTTTCTTATGGCAATCCCCATTTCTCGCATGTGCTTTTTCACTTTTTTCTTGCCGTCATTAGTGACTAATCCGTTCGTTGTGCCTTTGTACTGAATGCATAACGATACTACACACAAGAAAAAAAAACGTGCATCAAACCACAGACGGTGCTTTCGCCTGCTGCACTCAATGGAAACTCTGCAACGGCAAACCGCAACTTCTTGTACATGGTGAACTGCATGTACTTGACTGTTTCTGTTTTTTTCTTCTTTTCTCCCTACCTGCGCGGCACAGCCGCCAGTTTTCCTGCGTGCTTGGTTGGTGGCTGATCTCGGTCTGTCTCCGTAGAAGCCAGGCTTCTCACCCGTACCCCCGTCCGCTCACACACGACGTGCTCACTTTCCCACTCACCACCCACACCAACGCCTTACCCCCACCTTTCACGTGCTGTGCTTTTTGTTTCTCTTTGTTTTTGCATAGAAGCATTCAATCTTTGCCCCTCCACTCAGCAGGCGAGATCGAATCCGACCACCACAGAAAGCACTTGTAGATTGCTGCTGACTGTCGACCCCCCCCCAAAAAAAAAAAAACAAGCGAACACCGATCCAAAAGGAAGAATTGGTTAAAGCGGTAATGCCCAGAATGCCCCCACCTCCCCCAAAGGAGCTCCCCAAGCGCGCCAGCCCGCGCATGACCCCGCGTCCCAACAGAGATTCTCAAACGTACACCACCATCGACGTGAAGCTCGCTGGCTGCGCGGATGCCATCGCCCGCCTCAAGTTCTTCCGCGAAACTGTCAACGAGATCCAATCCGAGAACCTGCGCGTCAAGAGCGACTTGGTGCAATCGAGTGAAGCGTTGAAGGTCGGCCCCAACGGCGGTCTCGATGTCCAGGCCCTGGCCTTTGTCACGCAGCGCGGCACCAACATCGACGAAACCTGCGCCAAGCAGGACGAGACGCACCGCAAGATGCCCGAGACCGCTTTCATTGCTGAGCAGCGAAAGAGTGCCCGTAGCACGGCGCAGCTTCAGCATGAGCGCCAGATGCTCGAGCGGGCGATGCCACCTGAGCAGGTCACCCAGTCGTACAGGCAATTCGGAAATGGGCAGAGCGTCCCGGCACGCGGCTCGCAACCCGCCACCGCCGCTGCCGCGATGGGCTCGTCAGGCATGTTGAATCCGTACTCGTTGCAACGCCCGAGCAATGCGCGAGTGGCCGCCATGCGTGCGAACGCAACGGCGAACCCACAACCCACCGGATTGTATCAGACGGCGGACTCACCGTACGCAGGACTCAACGAGGCCAGAGTCCGCGCGGACCGGTACAACCCAGCTGGCGCGCAAGCCGCGGCGTACCCGACAGAGGCAAACCTGGGTGTCTACCCGGGCATTCGTCCACCGTCGTACAACCCATACGGCAACGCAGCAATGCCTCAAGCTGGCATGTACCCAAACGAATCTCCATATCAGCAGAACCCCCAGGGCTTCCAGGCGTTGTGACCGCGAGGCACCCACTCCCCGTTCTCTTTCTTCTGCTTCTGATTTTCACGTGCGGCACCGTTGATACCCACCCATCTCTCTCTGTGTGTGTGCTTTCGTCAACATTTGCTTACTTGGTTGCCGCACGGGAGCCCGTCGTCGCACTCCTCTTTTCTTTTGTCGTTGAGCTCGTCTCTCTCTGTCTGATCTCGCTGACGCACCAGCAGTGCACGCCTGTGTTTTTGCCATTTTTCACTCCCCATTTTTGCTTTGACTCATCTTCCTCGCCTCTTTTTACACTTCGTGCACACACAGAAAAAACAACAACAATGTGCGAATCACAGTCGCCTCGCAGCCACTCTTAATCATGTTCGTGCATGCCGACTGCAGTCGTCCCTCTCTCACGAAGAAACCAGACAAAAACAACAGCAACATAAAGCAACAAGAACTCAGCCATGCAGAGAAATCTGTCCTGCACGTGTGTGGCATGACGAATAGCCGTCTTGAAGCATGCGTGGGAAAATGATGACGCCTGGAATCGCATGCTCGCTCCTATCATGAGGAGCGCTTTCATGGCGACTGTGTCGCACATGTGTTCTCCTCCGTGATTCTCGCCCTTCAGCCTGCGCTGATCGTTCTCAGCCCTTCCACACTCACATGCATCGCTCACACTGTAACATCAACAAGATCACCACAGCCTCCGATATACAATTTTTTCACACCCGCCATCACTATCACCATCACCATCTCCCCCACCGCGACTGTCCTTTTTATTGATGTTTCCTGCAACGCAAATGCTGTCTCTTTTTCTCTTTTTCTCTTTTTCTCTTCCCCTCTTTCTCGTGCATGTTCTTGAGTTCAGTGTCGTTTCCACAGTCGAAATCAGAACGTATATGTGAAAGGGCAACATAGCACACACACACATACACATACACATACAAACATTATTATACCCCCCTTCCCACGTCAGCAGTCTGGTGGTACTGCTACGCAAGACCCTTTCAGTCACTTTGTATCGTTTTGCTATCTTTCATCATCATCATCACTTCTCTTTTCTTCTCCTTCGGTGCTTTTAAATTTACCATCTCTCTCTCTCTCGTTGTGTGCGACTCCAGCCATGGCGTACACGGGCCACCTCATTGACGTCGAAACCTCCGTCGAGTATGACGACCTCAACGCAAACTTCGGCAACCTAGTCTGGCTTGCGGGCATCGGCAACACCTTTCGTGGCGATCTCGGTGACGGCAATGTGGAAAACAGCCCGCGTGCGAGTCCCGCTCTCTCCCCGAACAGCGCACGTCCAGAGAACATCAAGTTGGCCGAGCTCACGCGTCCACTGGACGTGCGCATGCCCGAACCGATTCCCGCGGCCGAGCTTGCCGCCTGCCGCGCCTACGTCGAGCAATACCGCGCTCGCGAAGAGTTCGAGAAGCTGTACATTTCCTTTGTGTTTCAGGAATACAAGAAGCGCAAGTCGATTGAGGCCAAGTACACCGCTGCGTGGGACGCCATCTACGCCGAGCTGGACACGGCGCGACAGCGTGAACTGACCCCGGAGGCCCGTCTCGCCCTGAGCGTGATCGAGGCCGACGAAGAGGCGGCACGCACGCAGCTGCGTGACACGTACGGCAAGTTTGTGACGTGGGTGGACGAGACGGTGCCGCAGTGGCTCGACGCGGTGCGTGAGAAGGAGACCGCGCGCACACACCAGGAGGCGGCCAAGAAGGCCGCCATGGAGGCCGCCAAGGCGGCGCTCACGGCCGAGCTGATGGCGGGCAAGAAGCTGGCAGACCCAGGCGTGGGACCAAGTGGCGGCGCTGGCATGACGAACGCCACTCGCAATCCCTACGACGCCTCAGAGTATGGTGTCGACATCGACATTGATGCCAGTCCCGAGACACCAGCTGTCTCGGAGAGTGCGCTGCGCCAAAAGGCGATCAAGATGCTGGAGCAAGAGGAGGCTGTTGTGAAGCAGCGCCGCGCACAGCACCTGGAGCAACTGCGTGCGGAGGAGGACGCCCTGCGGCGCCGCCTCGAGGAGAAGGAGAAGCAGCAGCAAAGCATCGCGCAGAACGAGCACGCTCAGGATCTCCAGACCCGGTGTGACGCCCTTCGCGAGCAGGAGAAGGCGATTCAGTCGCGCCTCGACGCACGCTCTCAAGAGGAGCAGCAGAAGGAAGCGGAGCGCACCATGATGCTGGAGCACATTGCCGCGGAGGAGCAGCTGCTGCGTCGTCGGCTCGACGAGAAGGAGGCAAAGCGCAAGGCCGCCGAGGAAGAAGAGAAGCGCATGCTCTACGAACACCTGCAGGCTGAGGAGGCGCTTCTCCGTGAACGTGTGCAGAAGCGGGAAGCCGCTGCGGCCGAGGCGAAGCGGCAAGAGGAGGCCGTGCGACTGATGCAGCGGCAGCAGGAAGAGGCCATGCAGCGCGCCAAGGAGGACGCACGCCGCCAGCAGGAGGAGCAGCACCGACGCGAGACGGAGGCCCAGCTGTCGTATCTGCAGTCGAAGGAGGACGCCTACAAGAGCCGCCTGCGCGCAAAGGAGTTGGCGGAGATCGAGGCCTCAGAGCAACTGCGACAGCGCCAGGTCCAGAAGGATCTGCAGCAACTTTACCAGCTGGCACCGCCTCAGCCCTACGCACCAGCGGCGTACCAACCACAACAACCACAACTTGCCATGTCCATGACGACACCGTCGTCTTGGGGAACGCCGAGTCCTGTCCCTGCATCCATTGATCCTTCTCGCTTCGCGTATCCCGCTCCTTCCGCACAGCCCGCGATGGTGCCATCCTATGCTGCCCCTCAATTAGCCGCCAACTATGCTGTGCCGATGATGCCGGGATACTACGGTGGACCTGGAGCAGCGACGGTGCCTGCCATGCAGATGCCTGGAGCTCCCTTTACTCCACCGAATGCTGGCTATCCACCCGCAGTGGCCTATCAACCTAGCGTGCCTATTCAAGGATACTATTTCCGCTCGTGAGAGAGAGAGAGCAAGCGACCTGCAGGAGAGCAACCTTTTCTTGCTTATTTCTCAACCTTTTTCTTTTTTTTTTGCTTGTTTGCTTGCTGTTTTGTGTTTTGCTTGTTGCTTCTCGTTTCCACGTCTCTTTGGTACTATTATTATTGTTTCCTCTCTTTCTCGCTTGTTCTCTTCTTGCCTTCTGACCCCCATCATTGCGCGTTGCTCGGACACCACCAAAAGACCCCCAAAACAAACACATGCTGTCTTATTTCCCTGTGGAGTTATTGAGCTCCGCACTAGTCTGTCTTCCTTCACACACAGGCAGCGAGGGAGGAAGTCCAGTCGCTTGTGCCTGGGTGGGATCAATCTTCCTCTTGTACGGCCTTCTCATGCTTTCTCCATCTCTCTCTCTTCCCTTGTCTCTCACCACTTACGATGCGTCACCTCCCTCTTTCCCTCCCCCCTCTTCCCTCCTTCCTCTGCTGAATCGCACTTGGTTGCCTACTTTTCCCACCTGCACAGAATACGAAAAAAAGGAAAGAAAAAGACCTTGGTCTTTTCACACAAAAACAAGTTGTGCCACTGACGTGTTGAGCGCGGTCTGCACTTCCAACAACCAGCACGCCAAACACTACGACGTGCAAGACAACCCATCGCAACAATCCTCAGCAGCGTCTCATTTCTGACCTGTCGAGTGCAACCAAACACAAAAAATCGTCAGGGAAGCACTCCGCAACAAACAACAACAGCAACGGTAAATTTAACCGTGCTCCACGGAAGCTTGATAGTCATTCTCTGTGTGCGTGTTGTTTAGTGTTTCTTATTGCTTTCTTTTCTTATTTTGCCCTTTCTTTTACCTCTGTTTCGTTTTTTTGTTATATTTGAACTCATCGCTTATTGTTGCTCACGTCCGATTGCTTCTGTCACGGTCATTTTCTTTCTTTCTTCCTATCTTTCGTTTTTTGCTTTCGGGCAGTCACCTCCTTCTCATCTCGTTTCCTTTCCCGCTGCTCTCCGTGACCTGTCGTGATACTACGGAAACAATATCAAGAGCCGTGGAAACACAGTACACGACGCCATCTGTTAAGCGGATATCAGCGCGAGTAGAAGCAGCACAGGTACGAGTCCCCTCCCCCCTCTCCCCCCGCCCTCCAGCACGCCGCTAAAAACAACAACAAAAAAGTGTGACTGCGACCCAGCTCTCTCTTGAACTGTAGCGACATTCCCATGTCAACGTCTCCCATGGAACGGGCTGGCATTCCACAACCGCCGGCTCTCATGTCACCCTCACCACCGAACCCTGATGAGCCCAGTGATTTGATGCAAACATCACCACTGACTCATGCTCTTAGTAGCCCCGACACACCGAGTCGACGAGGTGGTGGTGGTGATGATGGTGGTGAGAAGCCCCCAACTAAGGTGCAGCCGCTGCCGCCGCTTTCACCGTCGACGACGGAGGACCGCGTTCACGTCGGACCGTCCCGCTCCCCTACCATCTCCTCCGCGCGCCGGCCTTCGCTGATCGAGAGGGAGCTCACCGCGGGCAGCAGTGCACGGGCCCAGACCAACTCCCTCTCGTCCAGCCCCTCGCGCTATGCCGACTCCAACTCCATCTCACAGCCGATCCCGACCCCGCGGCAGATGCTCTCGGCACGGGCGAACACTTCGCAGCTTGGTGGGTTTTACTCGCCACGCTTCCACACGCCGGGCGGCCTGATCGCTCAGGGCACGCCGCGATACTCCGACCCCGGCTCGGGCTCCTTCGCGGTAGGCACGCCACGTGGGGGCGGCAACCAGAAGCGCCGCGCGCTGACCTTCCAGCTCGGGCGCATCGTCGGCTCGGGCGGCTTTGGCGTCGTGTACCAGGCAATCCTGTCCGACGGCACGGTGGCGGCGGTGAAGGAGATGAAGCTGGACACGTCCAACACGCGCGCCATTGATCGGGAGGTGGAGATCATGAGCAACCTTCCGCCCCACCCGCACTGTGTTCAGTACTTTGGCTCGCGCCATAGTCGTCACCACTACTACATCATCATGGAGTACATTAGCGCCGGAAGTTTGCAGTCGCTGCGGCAGCAAATGGGCCCTTTCCGCGAGTCTGTCTTCCAGCGCTACGCCTTCATGATCCTGCTTGGACTCGATCATCTTCACCAGCATGGCATCATCCACCGTGACATCAAGGGCGCTAATGTTCTTCTTGACGAGCGTGGCTCACCCAAGATCGTCGACTTTGGCTGCTGCAAGAACCTCAATAATCTGAACAGCACACTCGGCGGCGGCGGCACGCCACTCTGGATGGCGCCCGAGGTGTGTCGTGGCAACCCGGCAAACGAAAAGACGGATGTGTGGGCCTTTGGCTGCCTGTGCCTGGAGATGATGAATGACACAGGTCTCCCGTGGAGCTTCCCGCCTGAGACGACGATCCAGGGCCTGGCGTACGCGATTGCGTGCGCGACGCAGCCACCACCAATCCCGGAAAGCCTCTCCGCTGAGGCCCACAACTTCATCGAGTGCTGCTTGCAGATCGACCCGGACGAACGGCTGTCCGTGCTGGATCTCCTCGAGCACCCCTTCTTCGACATGGACTACCTGCAGAACGAGGACGACGGCGATGAGCTCATGGCGTCGCGCGGCGCGAGCCTGATGAAGTCCTCCATCAAGCACCAGCGGCGGCGCGAAGCCGAGGACGCCGATGCCGACGTGATGAACTCCGTCGTGCTCAACCTGCACGTCGTCGACTCCAGCGCGGACAACTCGGAGTCATCCGCTGACGATGAGCACGAGGTGATGGTCTACGGCCGCATGACCGACCCCAATGACGCAGTGGTCTCATCAACGTCCGCATCAAAGAGCAAGAGCCCGTCCGCGCCGCAGCTGAACCCGTACGTCAGTGGCGGCGCCCCACTTAACCTGCGCGTGGACGACCGCGGATTCGTGCTGGCGGACGCCGACCCCACACCGGCTGGCAGCGAAGCGAAACGAACGGATGTGGTGCCGGCACTCGCGTTCGACACCGACGCTGGGTTCCGTCTCGCAAGCGTTGACACGGAGAGTGACACGGAGGTGGACCCGGTCCGCAAGAACGGCGACTGGGTCAGCAGCATGTCGCCATCACTCGCGCGGCCGTCGTCACTCGACGGCCGCGCCCACGCCGAGGACACGGTGCACGACGTGCTGTCTGGCCCCAAGTCTGGCAGCACTGTCCACGACGTGGACGTCGAGGTCGAGGAGGGCGATGACAACGATGACGACAACGATGACCAGCTCGTGCAGCGGATCATCGCGCTCGCGCGCTCGAGTGATGATCGGACGACGAAGCGGAGCAGTGGTTCGCAGCCACAACTCCGCGCCACGCCACTCAACACACAGGTCTACCGCCACTCGCTCACCAGCGGCGACACGACCAAGTCGGACGGACAAAAGATAAGCGTCCGCAGCCCCGGAACGTCCTCCTCGTTTGACACCGAGGCGAGCGCGGCGCGGTCCGTACCATCGGCCGTGATTCAGCGGTCCCGCAGGTGCTCCCGCGATTCCGACTCCGACTCATCCTCTGAGCCTGCACTCGCATCCAGCAAGCCCACCAGCGACGACGACGACGACGACGTTGCCCTTGGCGCCAAGGCGGCGACTGCACAGCGGCCCGGCGGTCAGGCCACGCGCGTCGCTCGTGAGGATGCCCGGCGCCACTCCGCTCTCGTGGAGGACATCTACCGTAATGGCGACCTGCCGTCGGCCTTGCCCACACCAGAGCCGTCCACCGCCACCTACTCGCCGTCCTCCCCCACATCGGTGCCCGACACGCTTCGCGGCGTGGCACAGCGCCTCAAGAACCCCTCGTGGCTCTTCCGGTCAGGCACCGATCGCGCCAGCAGCAAGAGCAACTCCACCACCTCACCCCCTCCCTCACTGACCGCGACTGAGCAGAAACAAAGGACGAGCCAACCGAGCAGCACCACTGCGAAGCCGACTGGGCGTATTGTAGAAGCCCCTTCCTTTCCACCCAAACCAGCGGGTGTCTCGGGGAAGGAGGACGCCCCGCCTCCAGCGCGTCCCGTCTCGACCAAAAGCTCGAATATCGTCGGTTCCACTCGCGGCTCCACCCAGGCCAGCCCAACTGAAACAGACTCTGAGATGCGCAGTGGACTGCTCCACGTGGGGCCAGCGCGTGGGTCGTCGCGCAACGCCGACGATGACGGGGCGGACCCCCTCGCCGACAGCTCCGGCATGGTCTGGCTCACCGGCGACAACGGTCGCGTGTTCAAGACACCTGGTACGTCTGCCCACCGTGGGGGCGCGAGCAAGGCCCCGAGAGTCACACCGGTCCACGACCGCAGTGCCTCCCACAGCACGTCTCTCTTCGGCGGCTCCACCTCGGGATCACGCTCTGCCACTACCACCAAGGACTCGCAAGACGCTCACGCTGCCGCACGCAACGGTCAGGAAGAGAAGAAGCGCACTGGCGTCATGGCGAAATTGATGCGCAAACTATGATTGAATATATATATATATACATATCTCCTCTCCCATTTTCCTTCTCGCAAAGACCCAATTGAGTAGATCTGCACATACGTACACAGACGCCCTTCAGGATTGAGCATGGCGACAACATACTGCCATCGGTGTTGTCCTGAGTCGCGGCTGACATGTCTAGCTGTGTCCGTGTCTTTCTGTACCCTTCATCGGTTCTGCTGACACGTCTTTCTCGCTTGTGCCCATGTGTTTCCTCTTCTCGTCCCTTTCTTTCCTTTCGCGTTGGCTTTCCTTATATTATCTTGTTTTTTGTCCTCTTCACGTTTTGGCATTATTTTCATGATCATACTTCTTTTTTTTTGCTTTCCAGTATGTTTTTTCTGTTTTGTTGCTCACTCTCCGTTTGCCCCGCCTCATTTGCGGGTTTGTTTTTCTGATCACTATTGTGGTGTTTTTTTTTTGCATTTCCTAGCGTTAAAGGAAAGGGAAGAAACTGTTTCTTTTTTAATGCCGTTGAACACGTGCTCTCTGACCGCTCACCGCAGCCTCCCATTTTTTCTCCCCTCTCCATTTACTATCTGTGTGCTTCTTTGTTTCCGCCAGCCCCCCGCCGTGATCATTTCAAATATTTTTTTTGATTCCTGTTGCATAGCTCGAATGTCATTTCGTTCCCGTCTTGCGAACACACAAAAAAGACACTCCTGATGCATACGACCACGTATATGTATCGCCGGCGTGTGCGCACCCAGATTTTTCCGCAGTTTCTTTCTTTTTCCTTTTCCTTTGCTCTTATCCATTGTGCTGACCAAAAAACAACAACAGCACCACATCATATTCAACATTCCCCCCAATGCGTATGATGCGAGTGATGCAGCATCCCCCCCAAAAAGACTACAGTTGCTCACTAGGATATTTTATCGCACCACATAGACACGTAGAACCAGCGTACGCGACTGTGCCATGCACACGCCCGTCTTCTCTCTCTTCACTCAGGTGAACTAGAGAGAAAACAAAAGGCGTGCGCTCACCTCTTCCTCCGCTTCCTGCTCTTGCGTCAGAGTGACAC